>ML877552.1:4004-17810 GCA_009831015.1 Picea engelmannii | reverse complement strand
ATATTTATGTTGTTGTTTGACACTGCTTACAATGTTCTACATGATTGATGATGAAATATTGGTTTTTCTTACCTCATAATGGTAGATAGATAATGGATTTTATGTGTTGGTTTTGTTTCTCTAAACTCTAACTTCCATGTATGAATGGAATATATTCACTGTTATTATATTTCTATTTGGTGCCATGATTTATTACTTCTTACACCTGCATAAGAAATATGTTAGTTATAACAAGAGATAAGAGAAATATGGAAAAAAATCCGAGAAGAAGGAACTAAACTATTCTATGTTGGCATGTTTACAGGTAGAGTATGTGTGTCATTGATGGCAAGAACAAAGATGATGATGGCATGATTACAAGCAGAGTGTGCTTTCTATTGATGGAAATATCAGAGTGTGTATCGATGGAAAAACATGAACAACGTAAGATTAGGTGAAGAAGCAAACAATATGCAGAGATTAAAGCTCAAGAGAGATAGCATTCTGAGATGCGCAGATGAGATCCCATACATCAAGTCTCACAGAAGGATAAAAGTTTGTGGCTCACAGAAGGATCAAAGGTAAGATCAGGTGAAGAAGCAAACAGTGTGCAATCCAAGCTCAGAGAGGAATATCACCGAGTTTCACGTAGAGCACAAGTGTGTGCCAGGGCCAAGGTTAATTCCATTACCAACACTTAGGAGTGATAATGCTCTCAGAAACATAGACGAGACCGAAAGTCATCAGGACTCACAGAAACTTTGACACTTAGATATTTGAGAAAGAAAAAGTGTAGGAGGAGGAGCGATAGTGGCGGTTGGATCACCAATCTTGAATACCCAATGTTCATTAGATCATAGTACAGTGATCAGACGAAGCATAGAGGAGAAGTACATATCTGATCCATTGGATCTGAGCACCAAGACCAACAACTGTCAGATCCATTATAACTTTGAAGAGGATAAGGCCGAGAGCCATCCTCCAACTCCGTGAAATGTGAAATCATGATGAGATCTGAACCATTGGATCCAGAGGACACATGGGGAGAGATGTGGAAAATTCAAAGGTGAGTTTTCCTCCAAATTCATGAAATGCAAAGTCTCGATAATATCAATACCATTGGAGCATAGAGGGTTGTGGGCCATTGATCTAGAGCAAGTTTTGGAAAATCAGGATTCGATATTTGGAAGCGTCATGGTTGGCTCACGTTCAAATACTCGAAACATGAAGTTGCGATTTGATCACAGTCATCAGATCAATTTCGAGTGGAAGGACAAGATAAGCTAGAAAATTTTCATCGTAGAAAGATCGAGTCGTTGATCCAATATCCTGATTAAACAAACAACATTCACTTTGGATATAGAGATGCGAGGAGTTTACACTCAGGACAGTTTGAAATTTGAAATCCATGGAATGTGAAGTTTCGTCAATTGTCGAATATGGAGATCAGAAAATGACCTTTAGATCATGGCAGACCACGTCAACAAGGACAGGTGGTAGACTATGTTAGTAAGGACACATGGCAAAATCAGACAATGAAAAGTGTCAAGTTGATTCGTCATTTTAGGTACGTGGAAATCACAAATCTGAGTGACATGTGGGAGCTTCTCATCTCATGACACGTCATCGAGTGATGTAAGAGTTACGTCACTCCGGGAGTTTTTCTTTGGGATTTTTACCACCAGTACTCGCCCAAAGACCCAAAGTCCTGAAGGCAGAAGTCCCAAAGCGAAGGATAGTCATTGGATTAAAGAGGACACACATCAATGGATTTTCAACTACGGGAAAAAGAAAAGGAAGGATGAACGAGAGTTTGAGAATTGAAATCTCTGAATTCTGGAGACACAAAGGAGATCTCGAACGTTGATCTGAGAGTGACACGTGTCATTGGATCGTGGACTCCAGGTGAAATGCTCCAGGAGAAAATGAGAGCTTGAGAAGTGAAAGTCCAGAAGGCCGAAATCGCGAAGGAGATCCTGATCATAGATTAAGGAGGACAAATGTCCAGTGATCTTTCATTCCAAAAGATATCTAGACAACAACAACAGGGTTTTCGTTTTGAAGCTCCCAGAGCCCGAATCATGAAATCGATATCGTCCGTTGGTTTGGAGGGACACATATCATATGATCGCTAAGACCAAGGGTTTCACATTGACAAGAGAGGACAGATCTGAAACATCCATTCAAGAGCACTGTCAATATCGATATATCAACATTATTTCTCCATTGTGGGGCCATAACATGCTCGAGCCTTAATTTTTCATGAGCAAGTCGCAATTGACATCATGGTTTTGGAGAAAGAATGCGTGGAGGCTCATGGTGAATTGCTGGGAAAAAATAAGTTTGGTCTAAACCACCTTTGTACATAATTACAATCGCTTGGTCACATGAAGCTCATAGCCCAAGGTCATATTTTGAAATGGAGCCAGTGCTCACTAGACATAAATCAGGAAGCGTCATTTTGAATAAGTGCTTATTTACCATCAATGGTCATGAGAAGGAAGGGGATTAGAAGCCAAAGAAGACATATTTTATTTGTTGTAACTAAAAGAGAAGATGAAGAGTCTCTACTATCATAGAAGCTAAGGAATCTCATCATAATGGGCACTGATGATGAACTCACAGGCAACATAACTGACAGAGAAGATGACGAGTTGTTGTGATGATCAGGAGATGACTCGACGTGACAAATGAATGCAGAACAAAGAAGTGAAGTGATTATGTTGTGGTGCTATGAAAAAGTAAGGAAGAGTTGCAGTAGACAAGCGATAGGGAAGAACAATGACGTAGTGAAGAGAATGCAAAGGTACTGCACATGAAGGATGCAGAAGGTGCAAAGAGAGTATAAAAACACAGAAGAGAGAATAGATGAGTGTGTTTGTTGAGTTTGATTCATGCGGATAGAAGCATGTGGTGTGCAGGATGTAAAGCACAAAAGAATAAAGGAACAAAAATGAATATCTGAGAGAAGAACAAAAAGCGTAGCAGACACGAGGAGAGAGACACTGATGCAGGTAGAGTAGAGCAGTGTAGAAGAATAGTCATGAGATTGGTAAGCCATAGATAAATGTTTTATCACTATGATAAAGTTATAAAAGGAAAAGACTTATATTTCAGGGTGGTTGGGAGGTGCTAGGAGGGATTGGTGTCCTGAGAGTTTCAAGTGGGTTCTTGAACACAGGGAGTTGTAGCTTCCATCTGGTTGCAGCTAGAAAAACTAGGGTGGCAGCGTGGTGTAAGGGAGAACTATTTTTCTTTGTTATACAGGTCGGTGCTTGTGTGATTGGAAGTTGGTGCTTCCATCCAGTTGGTGTTGGAACACTTAGGGAGTTGGTGCTTCCATCTAGTGGGTGCTAGAAAAACTGGGGAGTTGGTGCTTCCTTCTAGTGGATGCTAGAGAAACCAGAGAGTTGGTTCTCTCAGCAAGTTGCATCTTGCAAAATAGAGATGGTAGCCTCACAATGAGTTGGTGCTCATAAGAATGATAATGTATAGAAAATAAAGATTACTTATCATATCAAGAAGAAGAGGTTTTTACCCTTTATGGGTTTCCTAAGGAAATATCTGTCTCTGTATATTTCATGTGTGTGATTGATGTTGAATGTTCTATTTCTTACCTCCCTACATTATTCTGATTGTATTTGAGTTCTATGTAAAGAGTTTAAAATAATCATAATTGTTTAAGCACGGTAACAACTAATTCACCCCCCCCCCCTCTTAGTTGTCCAACAATTGGTATCATAGAAAGTTACCTTTATTTAAGGGTATATCCTAGAGCTTATACATGACTATCCATGGAGTAACTTCAACCAATAAGACCCCCCATGTTCAATGGAACAAACTTTGGCTTCTGGAAAGTTAGAATGAGAACCTACATAATGGATTTAGGTGCAGATGCCTAGGATGTGGTAGAGATTGGTTATGTAAAGCCGGTTGTATTAGCTTCCAAGGATGACAAGATAGAATTCAAGTTCAATGCTAAGGCTATGAATGATATTTTGAGTGGGATTGCAGAAGCATAATTTGTAAAAGTTATTCACTTAGAAATTGCCAAAGTAATGTGGGAAAAACTCATTAGCAGTGATAAAGGTAATGAGAAGGTAAAGGATGCCAATATTCAAACCTACAGATTACATTTTGAGAAACTAAAGATGAATGAGGATGAGACAATTAATAAAATTTTCTTAAGAGTTGAGGAGCTTGTGAATGCCATGAAAGGTCTTGGTGAGAAGATTGAAGACGTATTACTAGTTCAGAAGGTCTTAAGATCTCTACTTGATAGATTCAATCCAAACCTTTCTGCAATAGAAGAACTGAATGATCTTAAGACTCTTTATATTTATCAAATCCTAGGAACTCTAAATGCTTATGAAATGAGGATTAGTAAATATAAATATACCACTAGAGAAGCATAATTTAAAGCATACAAGAATGAGGATTCTGAGGCTGATGAAATTGAAGCAAAATTTGTGAGAAGACTAAAGAAAGGATCAGGCAAGTTTCCCTTCAAATTTTTTAACTGTGGAAATATACATCACTTTTCATCTAAGTGTCGACACAAGAAGAAGGACCAGAACTCTGAAGGAGAAGAGAAGTACAAACCCAGAAGATTGGGTAAAAAGAAAAGTCTATGTGTAAAAAATGATGACTCTTCAAAAGACACAGATAGTGACTCTTCTGTGAAGATAAAGTAAATGACTTCATGCTTATGGCCAAAGAGTATTATGATAATAAAATCACAAGAAATGATTCTAATTATGAAGAAGTTGTGGTTGACTTGGAAGGAGAGATGATCAGTGCTTTGGAAGAGATTGACAGACTTAGACTTAAGAAGAGAAAGAAAAAACAATTGTTGATACAGTTCAAGAAAGACAGTAAAAAACATGATGAAGACTTTTCCCTGCTAAAAGTTGAATTAGAAGAGGAAAATAAAATCGAAGACATTCTGAAAAAACAATTATTAGAAAAGAAGGCAAGATGTGAAGCTCTGGAATAAGAAGTAGTGAAAACTAGGAAGTTTCAAGCCTTGTATCATCATAATCTGTCAAGTATCAAAGCCTCAGAAGGATTAACCACCATTCTAAATCAGCAAAGGAATCCAAAGTTGAAAAATGGTTTGGGTTATGAAGAGGGATCTAGTGGTATGCCAAGAAACAAGGAACCCATCAAGTTTGTCAAATCTACAACCAATGACAACAACAAACCTGTAGAAACAAAATAAGATAATAAGTTGCCCAGGAGGAGTAAAGAAAAAGGTGCTAGAACTGAATTTGTAGAACAAAGAAATAATACACCCTCTGCTCAAGGAAATCATCAGCATGGAATAAATGGACTTGCTCAAAGAAGACAACCATTTTCCAGGTAAAAAGATTTTTTTTATGGATATTGTTTCTACTGTTCTAACTTTGGCCACAAAGCTATAAATTGTTCCTTAATATTTAGACATGAGAAATCAAGACACCCAATAAATAAATATCTTCCACAATAGAGAATGATACAACCAAGTAACAAACAACCACAAATTGCAAATTGTCAAATTAAGTTTAGAGACATGCAACTAAGGAGGTCAAGAAATAATAAACAATCAATGAGTATACAACACTTCAACAATCATTTTGACCTATTGAACAATGAGCTTGAATGTTATAACTTTCATAACATTGGCCACAAAGTTGCAAACTTCCATCTGAATAATTACAAAGTAGATCTAGGGATAAAGCTCTTAGCTAGAAAGGCCAACACATGGAAAAAGAAAGATAGTGAAAAATGTGGTCTAATAATTTCAACTCAAAAACAAAAGGACTCTTGGAATATAGATAGTGAATGTTCCAAGCACATGACCGGAGACAAGGATAAGATTATGCCTATAAGTAAAAGAAAAACAGGAAATGTGATCTTTGAAAATGATGAACCATGTAAAATTAAGGGTAAAGGGATGGTGAGTTTGAGTAATGGCAAAGGAAATTCTCAGGATGTTCTTCTTGTAGATGGTCTGAAACATAATTTGCTTAGTACAATTCAAATGTGTGACAGAGGCTATAAAGAGGTGTTCATGTCCAAAGATTGTAAGGTGAAAAGTGTAAACTTAGGACAAGTGGTGGCTAAAGGCATAAGGACAATTAATGATGTTGATATTAAATACTCCCATGCAAGAAAGGAAGAAGTAGAAGAAGAATCATGTCATAAGCCAGAAGAAGAAGTTGTGAAGGATAAGAATTCAAACACCCAAATCAAGTTCTTGAAGATCTCCATGACCCTGGATGAGATCTTCGATAGTCAGATATCACCAAATGAAAAATTCAGTCTTTGATACAACATGGAAGAAGTCAGTACTCCTAAGAAGTCTAACATAGGTCCTTCATTTGTAAAAAGGGAAAGCAGGTATGAGAGTGTTTGTAATGGTTTTTTATTGTGATGCATATGGTCATAAAAGACTTGGATTGTAGGAATCATGGAAGAAAAATGAAATTGTTGTAATAGAATATCAGAGAAGAGTGATAAGGGGAGTCATTCAGTTATGACAAGAAAAGGTTTATGAAGGAGTCCCAGTAAGAGGGGCGAGAAATATTGAGTTTTCTATAGAGGACACTCGTAGAAACTATGACACTTAGAGATTTGAGAAATCCAAAGATCAGGAGGAGGAGTGATAGTGGCCATTGGATAACCAATCCTGAATACTCGATGTCCATTCGATCAGATTCCAGTGACCAGAGGAAGCATAGAGGAGAATTACAGATCTGATCTGTTGGATCTGAGCAATGAGAGTAATAGTCATTAGATCCAGTATAACTTTGAAGAGGATAAGGCCGATATCCTTCCTCCAACTCCGCGGAATGCAAAATCATGATGATATATTAATCATTGGATCCATAGGACACATGGCGAGAGAGAAACATTTGGCTAACTCACAAACTAGAAAATTCAAAGGTGAGTTGTCCTCCAAATTTGTGAAATGCGAAGTCCCGATAAGATCCAGACCGTTGGACCATAGAGGGATGTGAGCCATTGATTTGGACCAAGTTTCAAAAAATCAGGATTTGGGAGTTGGAAGAGTCATGGTTGGCTCACGTTCAAACACTCAAAATGTGAAGTCACGATTTGATCACAGCTGTCGGATCAATTTTGAGTGGAAGGATAGGATAATCTATCAAATTTGCATCACAGAAATATCGAGTTGTCGATCCAAGATAATAATCAAGAAAACAAAATTCACTTCAGATATCGAGATGCGAGGAGTTTACACTCAGGAAATTTTGAAATTTGAAATCCCTGGAATGTGAAGTTATGTCAACCGTCTGATATGGAGATCAGACAATGAATGTTACATTGTGGAATACCATGTTAGTAGACCACGTCAGTAAGTACAAGTGGCAGACTATGTCAACAAGGACACATACCAAAATTAGACAATGATAAGTGTAAAGTTGGTTTGACATTTCAGGTACATGGAAATTACAAATCCGAGTGCCAGGTGGAAGCTTCTCAACTCATGACATGTCATCGAGTGATGTAAGAGTTATGTCACTCTAGGAGTTTTTCTTCGAGATTTTTACCACCAGTACTCACACAAAGACTCGAAGTCCTGAAGGTCAAAGTCCCGGAGTGAACGATAGTCGTTGGATTAAATAGGACACATGTTAGTGGATTGTCAACTCCGGGAAAAATAAAATGAAGGATGAACGAGAGTTTGAGAATTGAAATATAAGAAGTTCAGAGACACGAAAGAGATCTTGACTATTGATCTGAGAGGGACACGCATCGTTGGATCGTGGACTCCGAGTGAAATTCTCCATGAGGAAACGAAAGCTTGAGAATTGAAAGTACCGAAGGCCATAATCGCGGAGGAGATCCTGATCATAGATTAAGGAGGACTGATGTTAGGTGATATTTCATCTCAGAAGATATCCAGTCAGTAGCAACAGGGTTTGATTTTTGAAACTCCCGGAGCCCAGATCGCAAAATCGATCTCATCCATTGGTTTGGAGGGACACGTATCATCTAATCTTTGAGACCAATGGTTGCACGTGGAATTGAGAGGACAGATATGAATTGTCTATTCAAGAGCACTGTCAAGATCGAGAGATCGATGGTCTTGCTCCATTGTAGGGCCAGAACATGCTCGGGCCTTAATTTTTCATGAGCAGGCCACAATTGAAACCATGGTTTTGGATAAAGGATGCATGGAGGCTCGTGGTGAATTACGAGGAAAAAAATAGTTTTGTCTAAACCACCTTTGGATTTTCCTGCAATCTCTTGGTCACATGAATCTCATAGCCCAAGGTCACGTCGTGAAATGGAGCCAATGCTCACTAGACAGAAATCGGGAAGCATCGTTTTTAATAAGCACTTGGTCACCGCCGGTGGTCATGAGAAGGAAGGGGATTAAAATACAAAGAAGCCATATTTGACTGGCTATAACTGACAGAGAATATGAAGAGTCTCAACTTCCAGAGAAGATAAGGAATATCAACATAATGAGCACTGATGATGAAATCATAGGCAACAATACTGCCCGAGAAGATGAAGAGTTGCCATGATGATCATGAGATAACTCGACATGACAAATGCATGTCGAAAATAGAAGTGAAGTGATTTTTCTATGGAGCTATGCAGAAGTAAGGAAGAACTACAATCAACAACTGGTAGGGTAGAACATTGATGCAGTGAAGAGCATGCATAGATATTGCGCATGAAGGATGCAAAAGCTACACAGAGAGTATAAAAATGCATAACACTGAATAGATGAGTGTGGTTGTTGAGTGTGATTCATGTGGGTATAATCATGTAGTGTGCAGGAACTGAAGCTCACAAGAAGAAAGGAACAAAAATGCATGTCTGAGAGAAGAACAGAAAGCATAGGAGACACGAGGAGAGAAACACTGATGCAGGCAGAGCAGAGCAGTGTAGTAGAACAATGATGAGACTTGTAAGCCATAGATAAATGTTGTATCACTTTGATAAAGTTGTAAAAGGAAAATATTTATATTTCAGGGTGGTTGGGAGGTGCTAGGGAGGATTGGTTTCCTATGATTTTCAAGTGGGTTCTTGAACACAGGGAGTTGTAGCTTCCATATGGTTGCAAACAAAAAAACCAGGGTGGTGCAAGGGAGAACTATTGTTCTCTTTTATACAGGTCAGTGCCTGTGTGACTGGAATTTGGTGCTTCCATCCAGTTGGTGATGGAACACTTAGGGAGTTGGTGCTTCCTTCTAGTGGGTGCTAGAGAAACTAGGGAGTTGGTGCTTCCTTCTAGTGGGTGCTAGAGAAACTAGAGAGTTGGTGCTCTTAGCAATTTGTACCTTGAAAAATAGAGGTGGTAGCCTCACAATGAGTTGGTTCTCATAAGAATGATAATGTACAGAAAATAAAGATTACTTATCATATCAAGAAGAAGAAATTTTTACCCTTTATTGGTTTCTTCAGGAAATATCTGTCTGTGTATGTTTCATGTGTGTTATTTATGTTGAATGTTCTATTGCTTACCTCCCTGGATTATTGTGATTTTCATTGAGTGCTCTGTAAAGAGTTTAAAATAATCATAATTGTTTAAACACGGTAACAACTGATTCACCCCCCCCCTCTTAGTTTTCCAACAATTGGTATTAGAGTGAGTTCCCTTTATTTAAGGTTATATCCTAGAGCTTAAACATGACTATCCATGGAGGAAATTCAACCAATAAGGCCCCTCTATTCAATGGAACAAACTTTGGTTTCTAGAAAGTTAGGATGAGAACCTACATAATGGATTTAGGTGCAAATAGATGGGATGTGGTAGAGGCTGGTTATGTAAAGATGGTTGTATTAGCTTCCAAGGATGAGAAGATATAATTTAGCTTCAACGCTAATAATATGAATGCTATTTTGAGTGGGCTTGCAAAAGTAGAATTTGTAAAAGTTATGAACTTAGAAACCGCCAACGCAATGTGGGACAAACTCATTAGCAACTTTAAAGGTAATGAGAAGGTAAGGGATGCCAAGCTTCAAACCCACAGATTACACTTTGAACAACTAAAGATGAATGAGGATGAGACAATTAATAAATTTTTCTTAAGAGTTAAGGAGCTTGTGAATTCCATGAAAGGTCTTGGTGAGAATATTGAAGACATATTACTAGTTCAAAAGGTCTTAAGATCTATGCCTGATAGATTCAATCCAAAAGTTTCTGCAATAGAAGAACTAAATGATATTAATACTCTGTCTATTTATCAGCTCCTAGGAACTCTATCTGCTTATGAAATGAGGATTAGTAAAGATAAATATACCACTAGAGAAGCATCATTTAAAGCAGACAAAAATGAGGATTCTAAGGATGAGGAAATTGAATAAAAAATTGTTGGAAGACTAAAGAAAGGATTAGGAAAGTACCAAGGAAAGTTTCCCTTCAAATTTTTTAACTATGGAAAGATAGGTCACTTTGCATATAAGTGTCCACACAAGTAGAAGGACCAAAACTCTTAAGGAGAAGATAGGTACAAACCCAAGATTTTTGTTAAAAGGAAAGGTTTATGTGTAAACAACAATGACTCTTTAGAAGACACAAATAGTGACTCTTCCTGTGAAGATAAGGTAAATGACTTCATACTTATGGACAAAGAGGATTATGATAAAAAATCATAGGAAGTGATGCTAATGATGAAGAAGCTATGGTTGACTTCGAAGGAGATTTGATCATCACTTTGGAAGAGATTGACACAATGAGACTTAAGAAGAGAAAGCAAAAACAATTGTTGATACAGTTCAAGAAAGGCAGTAAAAAAACTAGTGAAGACTTTTCCTTGCTAAAAGTGGAATTAGAAGAGGCAAATAAAATAGAATACATTATGAAACAACAATTATCAAAAAAGAAGGCAAGATGTGAAGCTCTGGAAGAAGAAGTAGTGAAAACTAGGAAGTTTCAAGCCTTGTATCATCAAAATCTGTCAAGTATCAAAGCCTCAAAAGAATTAGCCACCATTATGAATCAACAAAGGAATCCAAAGTTGAAAACTAGTTTTGGCTATGAAGAGGGATCAAGTAGTGTTCAGCCAAGCAAAAATAACCCATCAATTTTGTCAAATATACAACCAATGACAACAACAAACCTGCAGAAACCAAAGAATATAATCATCCGCCCAGGAGGAGTAAAGAAAAAGGTCCCAGAACTGAATCTGTAGAACAAATAAATGATACACCCTTTTCTCAAGGAAATCATCTACATGGAAGAAATCGACCTGCTCAAAGAAGAAAACCATTTTCCAGGTAAAAAGATTTTTTCTATGGATATTGTTTCTATTGTTCTAACTTTGGCCACAAAGATGTAAATTGTTCCTTAATATTTAGACATGAGAAATCAATAGACCTAAGGAATAAATATATTCCACAACAGAGAATGAGACAACCAAGTAACAAGCAACCACATATTGCAAATTGTCAAATTAAGTTTAGAGACATGCAACTGAGGGGGTCAAGAAATAATAAACAATCAATGAGTAGACAATGCTTCAACAATAACTTTGACCTATTCAACAATGATATTGAGTGTTATAACTATCATAACTTTGGCAACAAAGCTGCAAACTTCCATCTGAATAATTACAAAGTAGATCCAAGGATAAATCTCTTAGCTAGAAAGGCCAGCACATGGAAACAGAAAGATAGTGAAAAATGTGGTCTAATACTTTCAACTCAAAAACAAAAGGACTCCTAGAATATAGACAGTGAATGTTCCAAGCACGTGAATGGAGACAAGGATAAGCTTTTGCCTATAAGTAAAAGAAAAATAAGAAATGTGATCTTTGAAAATCATGAACCAAGTAAAATCAAGGGTAAAGGGATGGTGAGTTTGAGTAATGTCGAATGAAATTCTCAGGATGTTCTACTTTTAGATGGTCTGAAACATAATTTTCTCAGTACAAGTAAAATGTGTGATGAAGGCTATGAAGAGTTGTTCACGTCCAGATACTGTAAGGTGAAAAATGTAAAATCAGGACAAGTGGTGGCCAAAGGCATAAGGACATATAATGATGTTGATATTGAATCCTCCCATGCAAGAAAATAAGAAGTAGAAGACAAATCATGTCATAATCCAAAAGCAGAAGTTGTGAAGGTTGAGAATTCAAACACCCAAATAAATTTCCTGAACAACTCCATGACCCTCAATATTATCTTGGATAGTCAAGTATCACCAAATGACAAATCCAGTTTTGGATACAACAAGGAAGAAATTAGTACTCCTAAGAAGTCTAACACAGGTCCTTCATTTGTAAAAAGGGAAAGAAGGTATGAGAGTGCTTGTAATGGTTTTTTCTTGTGATGCATATGGTCATAAAAGTCTTGGATTGTAGGCATCATGGAAGAAAAATGAAATTGTTGTAATAGAATATTAGAGAAGAATGGCAGGGGGAGTCATTCAGTTATGACAAGGAAATGTTGATGAAGGAGTGCCAGTAAGAGAGGTGAGAAATATTGAGTCTGCTATAGAGGACATAGCTGAAGCTGAAGATGAACAGGTCCAAGAATCAAAAGGAAAATACTGTGAGTTAGATACAAATACTCTGCAGAACTCAAATAAGAGGGTCCATCCTATGAGGGGGAGTATGTATTGGTTTAATATCTGATACCTCCGACAAAGTACTACAACAACTCAGGGGGAGCATATTTTCTTTGACATTGATTTCAAAGGGGGATAAAAGTTGTCTTCTGGATGCTACAGTTGGATATCTAAGTAGAACAATGCAGTGCTTTAGGGTTTCCATTAATGCCAAAGGGGGAGATTGTTGGCATGTTTACAGGTAGAGTATAATTTTCATTGATGGAAAGAAAAACAACGACGATGGCATGACTATAGGCATAGTGTGCTTGTAATTTATGGCAATATCAGACTCTGCATCGATGGAAAAACAGAAATAGTGTAAGCTCAGGTGAAGAAGCAAACAATATGTAGAAATCAAATATTAGGAGAGATAGCATTCTGAGATGCGTAGACAAGATCCCATACATCAAGGCTCATAGAAGGATCAAAGGTCGTGGCTCGCAGAAGGATCAAAGGTAAGCTTAGGTGAAGAAGCAAACAATGTGCAATCCAAGCCCAGAGAGGAATAGTCCAAAGTTGCATGCAGAGTGCAAGTGTTCTCCAGGGCCGAGGTTAATTCCATTACCAATGCTTAGGAGAGATAGTGTTCTCAGAAACGTAGACAAGACCCAAAGTCATCAAGACTCACAAAACCTTTGACACTTTGAGATTTGAGAAAGACAAATCTTAGGAGGAGGAGAGATAGTGGTTGTTGGATCACCAATCCCTAATACCCGATGTATGTTAGATCAGATTCCAGTGACCAGTGTTGGGAGAATTCAATTGCTTAAATTTCTTTCATTTAATTATCAACTAGGGATGCTCGTAAGCTTGTGATGATGCCAACAAAATATATGCAAGAGTAGGCATCTAACTCTAATCTAAGAAAATTCAATCAAATCCTAACTCTTGCATTCCACTTAATAAGACTTAGTTGTTGTAGGCATGAAAACACTATCTCCCTTTCAGGAGGTCTTCTCAAGATGTTTCACAAAACCTATCAACAATCAAGATCATCAAGTAAACACTCATGCATTGAAAATAAATACACTTAAAAAGGCTTAGTTGTTGTAGGAAAGAAAACACTAGCTCCCCTTCAGGAGGTCTTCTCGAAATGTTTCAAATAACCTATCAACAATCAAGATCATCAAATAATTCTAATAAAAACAATAAAGCATATAAACCTATTCAAAGCATTAAAACAAGAAGAAAATGCAACTATGATCTATTTGGAGTGAGCTCAATTCTCTCAAGAACAAAGTAACACATAAACTAAA
>ML877550.1:7473-17810 GCA_009831015.1 Picea engelmannii | reverse complement strand
TTTTGGCAACGAAAATAACCAAAAATTGAAAATGCTCAAAATCAAATTTTGATCTTACCAGGAGGTGCGCTTGGCTGAGGCGAGTAGCCTGGTGTCTTCAGATTTGAGAAAATCCAAATTTTACCCCGTCAAATCTGATCTGCAGATTTCTGGACTGGTGCTTCTGGTACTTCTGGTACTGGTTTTCTGGTACTTTTGTGAAACTAGGGTTTCACTTTCCGGGAGATCCAGCCACTGAAAAGGTGCGCTCTAGGTGCCAAATTGATCCTTGGGGAGGGCGCAACTTTCTAGGGTGATAGGGAGCTGAAAATACTCACTTTTTCAAAACCCTAATTTTGGGGTACGGTAACAGTGACGTTTTTCCTCTTGCAGATTGCACTTCCTTCAGGTTGGCTCTGATTCTATGTTAATGTTTATGCCATTATTATAGTTCTTTGCATTTCATTAGATAAGAGCATAATAAGAACAAGATCACTGAGAAATACACATCCACAAGAGACACAACATTTATCTTGGGAAACCCTCTAGGGGAAGAAAACCCAGCAAAAACTTCCTTAGCATAAATGGCTTATACAATGATCAAGAGATAACTCAAACCAATACAAAAAGTCCTCCCCAAGAGATGCACCACCCTTCTTCTCCTCTCTCCAACTTCCAATTGCAGCTTGCCTCATAAGATAATGAGCAAGTGAAGTGTGTGTAAGAAGTGAGGCGCTAGCCTCTTATTTATATCAATCTGGCACGTGTGAAGAGTCACCATCTGGCAAGGCCGACCTCTCCTTCTGGGTGGGTAAACCCACCTTTAATTAATTTTGGCCCTTCCATTATAACTGCTGGGGCCGACTTCTTATTCTGCACTTTGTAATTGTCCGATGACCAATCCACAAAAGGGGATTTGGTCCTTATACAATTACCGACACGATTAATCCTCAATGGGGATTTAATCTAATAACAATAATAATAATAATGACATGATTAATCCACAATGGGGATTTAATCCAATAATAATAACATGATTAATCCACAATGGGGATTTAATCCAATAACAAAATAATAATAAGAATGCTCTTCGCAGTTACATTATTTCAGCAGCACATTGATGTGGATGCACTTTATGATCACTCTTTGACCACTATTGAAGAAATTTGAAGTCGTCCACTTTAGGGCCATATTTTGGGGTTTGGGTTGAAGTCATCCCTACATTTAGGGTGGGCGTTGGAGATGTAATGGCCAAGGAATATTCCTTGCCATATTTTGAGGTCCCCCAAACATTATTCAAGTGGAACGTTGCACAACAAAGCCTAATCAGTCCTTTCTTAGAATCTTGACGTCATTTTGGTTGTGGGGTTTTACAGCCCATTTTTTTACTTTGAGGGTCACTACCATGCTTCATGGAGGTGCCTTGACCTTAGCTATGGACATGGTCAAGCTTTGGAGACATAATTCAAGGATTTATAGACATTATTTGAGAGCATATTTTATTGAAGTCGTCCTCTTCTATGAGGGTTTTAACATGTAAAGCGTCATTTAATTGTACTTTTTGACTTAGTCTCTGATTTGTGTATAACAAGTCATTTTATTTTATTCCTTAGCCTAATTTGAGGGAATAAAGAGTGGAGAGGAGTTGAGAGCCTCATCTATAAATATAGGCACTCCTCTCATTCATTTTGTTGTGAATTGTTGGAGATTATTCTTGGAGCCATTTAATAGAAGATCTTTACTTGGAGCATTCTTGGTGTCAATTTTTGGAGCTCTATCTTTCTTGGTTATTTTTCTTGGCATATTTTTTCAAAGGCTATCGTGATTTTTCAAGATTCTACATAAACTAGCAAGACCAATCCATTATGGAGTTATCAACTACTTGAAGGGAGGATGTCTAGGGCTTGTATCTCTTCCTTCTTCCCTAAAATGATTTGGTAAGGGTTTGTCTCTTGTCTTGATTAGTTCTATGCTCTGTGGCAAGGGTTTCAAGCATTTTGTCCAAGTCTTTTGTTGATATTGTTGGTGAAGGTTGTTCCCTTGAGGAAACCCTTCCTGTAGGGCATTGATTATCTCGGTTTGTCTTGATTAGCCAAAGACTACTAGCCTTGTGGCCCTAGTCTCTAGTTCTAATCCATAAATGGAGATAACCAATTCTTAGAGAGGCATACTTCTTGACCCCATAAGCCCTAGGTGGAGATAAGGCTATGCCCTAACTCCCAACATTCACCAACCAAAAACCCTAAAATTTAATTCTTGTCTTTGATTTTCCATAAAATACAAAAAATACAAAAATATAAAAGATATAAACCGTCAAAAATATTTATTTTGCTGTCTAGAATAAATATAACTGTTTCTTTTAGTTTTCTAGACATTTTCCTCCATGGGATTGTGCCAAATTGTTTATTTTTAACCCTAAGAGGCAAATTGGCCCTCTTGGACAGCTTTTATTTTCCTTATCTAATGTTCTTGTGGCTGATTTATAGTGTTATTCAATTCTGGAAATTAATTACAGCAATAAAAATCAGAATTGTTGAAACCCTAGAGCTAGGGTTTAACCCTAGAAAGGTGAAATCTACCCTACCCTTGCTCTTATTTCACTTTGGAATTGTTTATCAAGCTTATCTAAAGTATTCTAATGGTGAAATTCATCTCCTTGAAGGTTCGTTGTTGTTATATTTCACTTTGGATATTTTTTGGTCAAACCCTAGGGGGATTTGCACCAGTTTTGCAAGTTTGAAGTAATTGCTTGGATAATATTCACTTGTACTTTTTTTTGTCATTGTTGTGTTGTTTTTACACTAATATATCATTGTCCCAGCAGCTAGTGTCCAAGGATTTTTCATCTTAAGTGCTTTTAACCACTTTTGGGTCACTTTTCAAGGTCCAAATCTGCAATTTTCTGCATATTTATCATAAATCCGATTCTGGAATCTTTGGACAGCAGCAAGCTAGTCCAATTTACAGCAAACAATCAAGGTATAACTAAGATATATCAATTACCCTTGATTTGTGCAACAAGATCTCACTCGTGCAGTAAAAGGTACATATTTCATCATTTAAAGAGTGATTTTGCAGTGTTGGTTTATATTTCTGCTATAACTATTTATTTCAGATCTCAGCCCCTGTTAAATTAAGTTCCTAACCCTCTCTACATTATAGTAGTTTTTCCCTAACTTTTGTTTGAACATTCTTAAGGTATTTGGCTACTAACGCACTGGTCTATCTAATGTGTATAGGGGTGTGTAGTTGGAAGGATTGGGATACCCCACTTGGTCTCTAGGAGCTGGCCTAAAGTGAAGGGGAGATCATACTAAGGTGACGATGGTGCATTTCCCATGTCGTGCTATCCCCACTAGCAATCCCCCAAGAGCTGCTAGTTTGGGCGGTAACAAGATCCACTCTGCAATCCATTTTACGATTTTTTTATAGATCTATAAGATCTATTGTAGTCAAAATTCAGATCTGTTTGATCTGTAAACACATATATAGATCTTTCCAAAAACCTCAAATCACAAAAGGCTGCCACTATTTTTTTCAAGTAGGCTCTAGGGTAAAGAAAACTAAGAAAGTTCTATTAAAGCTTCCAAATAGTAGATCAAGTGCAGATCCAAATGAAACATAGATCTAGTATTGAGCAATTGAACAAAGCATATAAAGCATAGATCAGAGGATAGACCTCTAATCCAGTGACAAACCACTCACATTAGTTGTCCACCTCAAATCTTTCAAGTTGAGAAAGGCTTCCTATATTGACAGCACAATACACAAGAAGATTGCTTGCTAGTATTATATCTAGGATTGTAATGTCCCTTTCCGAATAGGAGCTCCAGAGAGAAGGCTTAATAGTCTAAACAGCCCTGTTAGACTATAGCCAAGGCCATACAGGGGTAAAAAAGGTTTACTAGAGGTCACTTCAGTTGAGGGTGTTATAATTCGAAAGTGGCATTGCACTAACAGTGACTAAAAGCGCTTTTAAGCCAAAGTGAGCTAAAAATAGAACAGATGAGCTAAAAATAGGTCAACGGTGAATTAGGGTTTCGATCAGCTATAAGAAAAGAGTAAAGTGACCTAATTCATTATTATGAAGAATTTCACTTGTCATTTGAGGAGAGAGGCGCATCTCAGGAGAGAGCTTGTGGATTCCAGGAGGAAGACACCCAGAAGCTAATTTCGATGTTGAGAGACACACCCTAATTACCGAGAAGATCACCCAGATCTTCCATCGTACTTCAACAACAGTTATCCAATTACAGCAGTGAGGGTGCACTTGTCCAAGGAGAGGGCGTAGCTACTGAGCATCAGTTGAGTCGACTTGTCCCAGCCAAGGAGAATCTAGTGATTCCCTTCCAACCCAGTTGAGAGGAGGGTAGGACGCTTCTATTGCCTGATTTCTCGTCAGATTCCGACGAAGAAATCATCTTGGGCGCATTTCTCAGCCATTGAGGGTGCGACAGTTGGGGAGGACACATTTGGGATTTCCGAGAGATCATCAGATCAGATCCAGGGAAATCCTTCTGACCCATTTTAGAGGATCCTAGGGCGCTCGGTTTGAGACCCTTCTCATCTGATTCCAATGGGGGAATCACTAGGGTGCAGTTTCTAGTAGCACAGGAGGCGCATTTCCCCAAGGGGATCCATCCGAGGTCCAGACATATCAGTAGAGGGTCGATTGTCAGTTTGTTAGTCACCAGGACTGAGTGAGAGGTTAGGGCGCACTGTCTGAGACAGTTTCCAGGCAGGTCCGATGAGTTTAGCCACCAGGGCGAACTTTCTAGTCTTGCAGCAGTTGTCGTATGAGTTACCATAGCTTGCAGTAGATCCTACAGCTCATCCATTGCTCCAACAGCATTCTTCTATTACCGGGTATCATTGATTAAGTTTTCTTAGTGTATTCCGGCTAAGATCCTTTTGTCATTGATCTAGCCGAGAGATTTATTTTACTCAGCTGCATACGGCATTGTAAACCGCAAAAATATCATAATATATGATTTGCAGTCTTTTGTGTCATTTACTATCTATATGCTTATTCATATGTTGTAAAAACTTATTTATCTACACACACATTCGAAAAACACCAAGCATGTTAAAACCCGCAACTTAAACGCATCCAGAAACCCCAATGTATCAGATCAAACAGCAAACATAGCAGATTAGCAGCATTTCCTAGACTAGCTGGATCTGGGATATCACAAGGATCGCCACCTGGAGCACCTTTGCATAGGCACTACAATTTCATTCAATCTATAAGCTAAGTCACATGACACGTCCAAACCCCCCACCGTGTAGCGTGTCGAACACGATTCGATCTAATTCGTGTCTAACACTTGTTTAGAACATGTCATGTTCACAAGACAGGTGTGTCCTGAAAACAGGACACGTGTCTTGCTCAGAAAAGGACCCTGGCTCATGTTTTTCATGCAAGTTGCATTTGTGAGGTGTTTCAGTGTGCAACTAAGGGTTATTTGTCCTTACTAATGTTATTTAAAGAGGTCTCCACCCCCTCCATTTCACTCACCCTAGTAATTAATGGTAATATTAAGTAAAAGTGACATTCTCCTTTATTTTTCATTTTCATCCTTTTACTTAAATTTTTAACATTACCATTAATTGTTTCAAGATGTTTGAGTGGTTCCAACCTCATTGGACTTCATATGGAGAAAGTAGAATTTTAGGTCATGTTGACCACCTATTTCGACTAGGTGTCAACGTCATGTACCATGAAGCTATGTACCATATGGTACAACATATTTTGAAGAATTATGGCTCAACAGGGCAAATTTTGCCCCCAACACGTCTTTCTATGTAATCGGAATGTTCACTCCCCTACATGGGATGATAATGTAATAGGTCAGCATGAGTCATTTTTTACGTTAGTTGCCTAGGACTTTATCATTAGGGAAGTCCTTTCATCGAGTGTGTTTTTTCCTCGAGTAATTAATCTGGCCTTACAGACGATTTTAATTGTCCTTGAGTTTTTCACTCACAATAATCCTCCAAAGTGATGAAAGGCGTTTTAATGATCGAGCCCAAGGGGTGACTAAGGTTTAGAAATGTTGTAAATGACCATGCTAGACATCTTCTAGAGTCTTGCGAAATTTCGTTAAGTTTTGATAGGTTTTTTTTAATTATTAAAAATTTTCGTTAATTGGAAATTTTAATTATTTTTTATATAAAATGTAAAAATTCGGTCCTTGTGGATTTTGTATAGAGGTGTGAGTACTCAAATCAAATGCCAGATGACCCCCTACACCCTTGGACCAAGTTTCAGCTCAACTGGACAAGTTTTGCTAGGTCATTGTCCATGAGGAGTCCAAGTGACTCAAAAGTCAGCAAATAATTGGCTAAATTAAAAAAGCCAAAATTGTAAAAATGTCTAAAGTCATGAGAGAGAGTGGGGAAATGATTTCTAATGTATTTCCTAAGTTGGAAAAGTGATTTTCCACTTAAAAGACCCCCCCATGCCAAGCCAACAACCAAAAGCGAGTCTCCCTAGTTAAAAGTGCACCCCCCTTCCTCATGAACTTAGGGAAAAGTAAAAAATTAAAGTGGAAAAATGCCTAAAACCCTAATTTCGCCCTTCCTATATCCTAACCTCATGTTTGACAAGTCAAAAGGTGTTTTCCCCCTTCACATGTCACCCCTCAAATCCTAACTCACTACCAAAACCCTAAAAGTGCCTTCTCCTTGACTTTGTTTATCTCTCTTGGATGTGTGACAATTGTAATTCATCCAAGAGGGGCCTCTCCTCTCTCCCTCATATAAAGGAATGCATACCCCTCCTCATTTCTCCATCTATTTTCACAGCAACTCTATTATGCCAAAATCTCTCCCATCTCTCTCCCATCTCTCCCTCATTCTCTCCCATTTTCTCTCATGATTCTTGGTGCCATTGGGAAAATCTTCTCTTATGTAATAAAATAGAAGCTTTGGAGGATTTCTTGTGTCTCTTGGAGTATTCTTGGAGCCATTGTTTCCTAGCCCATTCATTTCCTTTTATTCTTAGCTTCATTGATCTTTTGCTTTTATGGTTCAAGAGAAGAGTTGAGGGACACTGTCTTGGCTTGGTGACCAAACGTGACAGCGTTATCCACAAATATTTCATGGAGATGAGAAGGTTGGCTTGTGATGAGACCACCTTTCTCTTGGCTATGCCACCAAGAGTCACTACCCCGGTTTGGTGACCAGATAGATGGTAGTGTCATACCGCTACATGCCCATGGTCATAATAGGTCGGCTCATGATGAGACCTCCTATCCACCAACTAAGACCTTGAGTGTTTATTTATTTTATGGGTTCCCTTTTCTTACTGAGAAGCTTTTTACTGCTTTCTCGGGAATCCCTGGGCGAAGCATCTCAAAGGTTTCATTTTTGCTTTTAACTCTTGACAGCTACTTTTACCCTCTTGGCCTTTAGCCCCTTCTTCCCAGAAGGCAAGGTACAACCCTACCTAGTGTGGCAAATCCCAATGCCCAAACAAAGGTAGAGGGGAAATGAGAGGAATAAAGATGGAAAGTGGTAAGTATGGAGGAAATGGACGATGACCTTTCATAGACCCACCCAGTCGCAACCCATCCTAAAGGGAGATCAACTTACTAGGGCATCATGTCACCCTTCCAGGTATGAACAAGTTAAAGAGCATAATTTCCAAGCAAACGTTATGAAATGAAGGAGAATCCAATGCAACATATTTAAGTGCTTCAAGAATCMRAGTGACACATACCATGATWCCCGGACTCATTACCWCATGGAGCAAAAATTACTACTACTTCAGGACCAGGCCGGTGAGATGGATACTATTGTTGCTAATAAATGGGTTGCACTGAAGAAAAKAGGGGCCCTCTGGGGCCATGCTCAAGTCATTCGGCACTCGATGTCTAGGACCTGTGGGCCTCGAGACATGATCTCCTTAGTTATCCCTAGGGTAGGGGATAACAARAGGGAGTGATGTGTTCCCCAATAGCGAGAAGTGATGTGTTYTRATGTGTTCCCCAGTAGAGGGAAGTGATGGGATCCCCTATAGTGGGAGCTACCCCAGTGCAGGTTGGTACTCCAACRCAGGCTGGTACGCTACCCCAGTGCAGGTTGGTACTCCAACRCAGGCTGGTACGCTACCCCAGCAYAGATTGGTACTCCAACGTAGGTTGGTACRCTACCCCAGCGCAGGTTGGTACTCCAACGCAAGTTGCTACACTACCCCGGTGCARGTTGGYACTCCAACGAAGGTTGGTACGCTACTCTAGTAAAAGTGCAGAACTTCCTATGATATATAGATCCATGATTGACAACAAGACAATGACCAGGTGTACAGAAGCACAGAAGCAGTGATGATGATCGTGACAAGAMGAATACCTTCCTTTCTAAGAGGGAGTGTTGAAGTTTGACTAGCTTGGGAAGATATCCTTATTATATTTGACCAAGACAAAACCCGAAAGAATATTATTATATTATATTTGTTAAGACGGCCCTATTGTGCCTTGACAAGTAAAATGAAAAATAAAAGGGTAAAGTGACAGGTCAGCCCAGACCTAATTTTAGGTTGGCCAAACTACTATTTATAAAGGAGGCCAATGCCTCATTTGTACACACACTAGCTCTGCAGCTAAGAAGAGGAAGTGCGCAAGTCTTCGAGGGAGATGCTACTGCAGCTAGGAGGTGACGTTGTGGAAGTTCTTGGTTTATCTCTTGGGTATCTCTTGGTTAAGTGGTGCGTTACTCTTCCCTAGTTATGGGTTAGAGGAGAATCTTTTGCTTTGTTAGTTCTCTCTTGGAGAGAGGCATTTTCTTGGTTGGTGAATCTATATTGAGGAAGTTTGTTGGAATTTTCCCCTAGAGGGTTTTCCCAAGGTAAATATTGTGTATGATGTGAATGTTATTCTTTCAGTGATCCTTTATATGCAGTTATTGTGCTAATGGTTAAAAGTAAAAGAACACTAATCTAAACTACTTAAGACGTAAAAATCAACACATCCATCTCATATTCACTACATGGCTTCGAGAGGGTCTTATTGGGGAACACTCCTTGACTTGGGGATTGGTCTATCCAATAGGGCAACATGACAACCCTGCCATACTTAAATTTGGAAAATTTTATAAGGTCTTTGAGCATTTGTTTAGTTTGAAAAGGGGGGATTTAATGGACATGTTTGGGTTGTTCTTTTATTAAATATGGCTTACTTGGCATGATATATGTGACTTGTGGACCTTTGGAGGTCGTATTTGTTTGCCTTTGCAGGACCTTGCTAGGTGAAATCTATCCATGGAGGAATTACACCATTTGGACCTTCATGGGGGGTCGAAAACCACTAGGATGGACACCATACCCCACAGGCTGGTTAGAGCACCCCGAAGCCTTTGTGTGCGAAGGATTGAGGATGTTGCCTTTGGAGGCACTTCAACAGCATTCGAGGATGACATCATGGCCCTTTGCACCTGGACGTTGGCCTTTGGAGGCCTAGGACATCATTTTCTAATCCCTTGACGTCATTTAGAGGCTAGGGTTTGGTGGGATTGATGGTTTCAAAGGTGATGTGATGCAGTTTTAAGGAAGGAGATGCATGGCATGACACTCTAGAACATGAGAGCTTGACACATGGCCTTTGGAGGCCGAACGATCTACATTTTGAGGCTCAACATCTCACTTTTAAGCCCCACATCACCCTTCTAGGGCATGACGTCACCCTTTTTAAGGTTTTACTTTATGTAATTTTCATATTTGCAAGTTGTAAAAGCAAATAAGGGGGACGGCCCTCTTTTAATTTGTTGTTGACAATTTTATGTGGACAAATTGGTTTAGATGGCCTCATATAAATAGAGGACCATCTTTGTTTCATTTTCATAACTCATCACTTGAGAATTACATACTCTTGGACTAAAATTTTGGCAATCTTGGGCAATTCGCTTTCTCTCTTTCTCTTGTGCAATGGATGAAATACTTATTATTTGGAGCATTAAAGGCTAGCGATTTCTCTTGGTGGTGTTTCTTTGGCATTGTGTGCATGATATCTTGGTAGTAAGGGTATGTTGCATGCTATCTCTTGGATTGGTGAGTAATTTTCTGCAATTTATTGTCATTTTACTTTTTCAAGTTCAAGAAATATATATGAAACCCTAGGAGAAGTAAAAGGGCTTACATCTTCCACCGAGGTTTAATTTTCTTTGTCAGTGAAAGGCTACAAGGCTTGCCTCAAGGAGTAAGAAGGATTACACCCTTGTTGCAAGGCTTGGATGGTTTTGTTTTCTCTAGGAAGTAAGAGGGTTTACACCCTGTTGACCGCCTCTCCAACACAGGTGGTCAACTCCATGTGCCATGAAGAGACGCATCATCAGATGCAAATTTGTCAAAGACTTTGGTTCTA
>WSFP011470354.1:0-17811 GCA_009831015.1 Picea engelmannii | reverse complement strand
GGGGCGCTTTTAATACAACTCTCAAAATACCTCTCCACTACATGTGGTGAGTCATTAATGCATATAAGTAACACCTAACCACTTCATGATCACTCATTAATAATGTCAAGTAACTTAATGATGGGGCATTAATGAGATTACAAAAAAAATAGCTCATTTACAAAATATGTTGTGTATAGGTACACAGCATGCCCTCCCTTTAAAAAAGTTGTCCCCAAAGTTGTCTCTAATTTTATTCCTAAAAATTTATTTCATGCTTACATAAAAAGTGTCCTTGTACAAAATCATTACAAAACTACAAGCTTGCATACAAAAATATCATAAATTCATATGTATTCACATACACAAAAATGATGTATTTAGGTACACAACATACTATCCCCTTTGGGAAACTGTAACATCCCCACTATAATCCCAAGTTTAATTAATGCATAATGTAGATATGAATGTGGCTATGGCCAAGTGATGTAATATGCAAATTATATTTTCCGAATTATAATAAATAAAATGTGATGCCAACTATTAGGGGACATGGACAGAGAAGGGAGTTTCTAAGAGGGGTCCAAGGGGGGAATTATTTTTTGGTATTAATCCAAACCATCATTCCTAAATTGTGTTATCATTTTGTATAAAACCTTTATTTCAGTTTGAATGTATGAGATTCCAATCACTTAATGCATGTAAGAGGGTGGGTGTGAGAAGTCGCATCCCATAGTTATTAGGAGCATAGGGATAAATCACAATCAACATTAGGAAGAGTGAGAGTCAACTTGCTTGGGGAAAAGAGAGAAAATTTGTATGGGCATAACAAACAATTTTTGGGAGTGGTGTCTTTGCATGAGAAAGGGAGACAACATGAAAAGAAGAGATTTGGAGCTTAAAAAACAATGGAGGGTGAATTCTGGAGCACTTTTGGAGTTTTTGAAGACTGAAGAAGCAAGTTGTCAGGATTGCAGAAGAGCCAGGTTGTCAAGCCCAAAGAGTGAACTCGTGTGTAATTTGCATTGTAACAGCAACTGATTATTGTTGTTTTACTGATGATTTTCCTAGCAGTGGGTTCCCTTGAGTTCCCAATAGTGATATTCCTAGTTACATGTACCATAGAGACCTTGATAAAAGAATGGGATGCCTGATTGACTGACATCAGTGAAGGGGTACATTCCTTGGGTTGGGCAGGTCAAGGGGAAGAGAGCTGGTGGAAATCGGGATAGTTGTAGGAGAATACCAATGGGTTGTGGAATATCTGAGTTATGAGTGGATTGTTAGGCATGACCTCTTTTGTGGAATCCAAGCCCTAGATCGAGGGTGACTTGTTCTTGAGATATAAAACAACAAGTCTATGGTTGGGTGGAACATTTATCCCAAGCAGTTGATTGCACCATCATTTTGTGTATGTGAATGATTTATATGTTGCTGTGTATGGAATTAATTAGTTGCACTCATGTTGTTTCATCATTGTGTAGCTTCATTTGAATTAATGATATATGAATGGTTAAATTGGTGTGTGTGTGTGTGTGTTCATGTAGGTGTTAAGCTACAAGATTAGTTAGCAGAAAATTTTGACTTTTTGTATATTTCCGCAAGTAATGGGCCTTAGTTGGACTGGGGTACATTACATATTGGTATCAGAGCTCGAGGTTCAACATTGAGCTTGTATGGGCCAAGAGCTAGCGTGAATTGGGCTAGTTCGTTGTTGTGTATTTTGTTCTATGACAAATTTGGGGAAAATGGTGAATTGGAGTGAAATCCCCAAATGTATGGGTAGATTCAAGTTCAATTGCTTCAGAACCGTCGAAGGGAAGATTTATGGCATCGATATGCAAGTTGTAGAGTTAAAATATAGTCTGCCTAGTTGAATTATATGTTTTCATGGCGAATATCAAGTTTAAGATGGCCTAGATTAATTAAACCTCAAGAATCAACAGTCGAGATCCATCTGCAAAGTTCAAAAAGGGTGTTCTCGATAGGATTTTGGAAATCGGGTTTTGGAAAATACCGAAGGTGGGGAATGAGGTTAAGTTCGAAGGGAGGAACCCAATGGCTCGAGCCCAAAAGAACAAGAGTCATTGATCGACATCACTCTCAACTGTCAGATCTTGTTGAGAAATTGTTTTCAAAAAGACTCACTCAAGAAGTCTGGGGGTAATTTCTTGTTTCGAAGACATTCGTCTGATCGAGTTAAAGGTCGAGCAGTTGTAATTTCCGTGAATATATGGACTATTAGATGTGAGAAATTCTAGTCGTTATATCCTTCGTAAAATCATCTTCGAAACTATCCATTCGGAAAGTCTGGTGGTGGTGTTGTGTTTACAAAGGAGATTGTCCGACCGAGGTAATCATCGTGCAAATTGGGAACCTTCAATTGTCACAGTTGTTGGTCAGCATGATTGTTGACCATACGATCTATTGGATGAGCATGTTGTCTCAGAAGGGCTGAGGGTGGAATAAAATTCCACATCATCTTTCCATGTCAATATGCCATGTCGGGGGACACATCAGCAAGGGCAGGTGAATCAAAGAGTGTCATGTGGTAATCGAGTATAGGTGGGACCGCAATGGTTTTTGGTAAAGGTAAAGGTCAAAGATTCAAAGATAAATATTGATCATGTGATGGGTGAAAAGTTATATCCTAACCATTTTTTTAATATCAAGGTTGGGAGAACCTATTCGAGAAACCGTTGTTGGAAGGCATGAGTAAGGAAAACTTCCCAAAGGAGTGACCTAAAGGACTAAGCTCGATAGGCTTCGAGCTTCGAACTTTGGACAAGTTCATGTGCAAGAAAGTGCAAGTGAGATGGTAATTTTTTGATAGGCGATTCTGATAGTGTTGTGTACCACGGACTTCGGGAGAATCTGTGTATCAAGTAACTTAAACCGTCCAATGGGAAAGGTCCAAAAAGGTCTTTTTGATAGGCTTCTAGGAGGTCTGGTTGATGGTTGCTAAAGGAGATTGACAAAATATGACATGATTGAATTAAAGGATGAAACATGGGATCGACAGACACATGTCATGCCATGTCACTTAGATTACCTAGGGTCAGGGACAAGTAATTTTGACAGACTGTTGTGGTGGTAAATTAATGAAATTCTGTGAAAAAATTCAAATTTTAAAGGTCTTGAACTTGTTGAGGGATTTGAGGGCTTAAACAACATTTTTAGGTAATCAAAATCAATAGAACTATGTGTACAATTGGTACACACACAATATAAATAGTACTTAAGAAAAATTAAAGATCCTAGTGAGAGCTTTCCAACTAGCTATTCCATGATCAAAACAGAGCTAGTATGAAGAAGTTACAGTTGAAATAGTACATGGTATAATTTTAGTACCAGATTACTTCCAAAGGGCATAAATCCTTGCTCAGAATTTCGTTTGGGGCACAGGAGAATTCTGTGGAAATCCCATGGACCATAGAATATGGACATGGAACCATATTTGGAATCTGGTTCCTGAAAGTGTACAGGATGAGAGAAGACACATGTAGCATACAAGGTTAAAAATGGGAAACAATCAAAACTTTTGCAGGCCATAACTATCATCCTGGAGGCCATATAAAGGTGAAATTTTGATAGATCTTTCAAAATGTAGGAATAAATATACCTAATTGGGATTTTGTCCAAATTCAAAAGGACTTGGTGTAGGGATGCTTAATTAGGGATAAAATTGTCAAGTTAGGAGAAAGTGCAAAAAGGACAAAGTTGTTGTTTCTAGATTTCTACAGATTTTGACTAGAGCATTAGTTTGGCAATCTGAGAATTGTTTTGAATTTAGTATCAGCAGTAATATTAGTGTCTCATACAAAATTTCAAGTCCATTAAATAGCCCAAGTGTTTCTCCTATCATGAGACAGAGGAGAAGGACTGAGTCAAACATTTTCAAGGTGAACTCGGGAAAATAAATTCACTAAATTTAAATGGTGAGCATAAAAATGGAGAAGAGGTCGAGGCATGGTTGTTGGAAATGAAGAAATACTTATGGTTGCATGATTACCCTTCAAGGGAGGAAACAAGAATTGAAACCTACCCCCTGCAAGGAAAGGCGGCTATGTGGTGGGATCATCTTCATAAAGTGAAGCACCTTGATGAGAAGAAGGTCTCATGGAGTCAATTCAAAGGATATTTCCAGAACAAATGTTTGTCAGAACATTACTATGAAATGAAAATGAAGGATTTCTTTGAACTCAAATTGGGAAGCATGAAAATGGATGAATACGAGAATAGGTTCTATGAGTTATTGAAGTATGTGGGCTTCATAAAGGATGTCAAAGTAAAAATCCAAAGGTTTATGAGTGGGTTACCTTCCTTGTATAGTGACAAGATACACTATGATAAACCCATGACTTTGGAGGAGGCCATAAGAAGAGAAAAGCATATTTATGAGTAGAGCAGAGGGAGGCTAGTCTTCTAAAAAGATTGGAATGACAAGATGAAAGGAAATGGGGACGAAAGGCAGAAAGGTTTTAATCCACCCTTTTTCAAGAACAACTCACAATCAAATCAGTAAGGATAGTCAACCCAAAATGAGCACAAGACAAGAGACTCATTTGGGAAAAGGCCAAAGCAGCAGCCTATACAATATTTGGGATGTGAGGGAAATCACTTATATAGGTACTTACCTCACAAAGATGAAAGAATGAGGACTATACACAACATTCAAGAGGATGAAACAGTTGAAGACATGGGAGGAAGTGTGCCAAGGATTTATGCAACCTTGGAAAACAAGCAAGAAGAATATCAATCCCCTATGATTGAAGTGGAAGGTAAGATTGATAACCATCCCATAGAAATTTTAATTGATTATGGAGCTAAACATAATTACATAAACTTTGACATTATTGAAATATTTCACTTACAAAGGAGCAAGCATAATAAATCTTGGTTAGTTCAGTTAACCACAAGGGATAAGAGGAAAATCAGTTAGTTGGTTCAAGATTTCTCAATAGACATGAATGGACTTAGCACAAAGGTAGATGTGAACATCATACCATTCAGTTCATATGACTATCTAATTGGCATGGATTGGTTGAAAAAACATCATGATGTCCTATAATTTTACAACAATACAATCACTTGTCTTGATGAGGTAGGACAGCAAGGCAAAGTTCTAGGCATTCCCAGAGTTGTAGGTGTTAGAGAAATTTCAACCATGCAGATGAAAAAGAGTTTTAGGAAGGGATGTGAGATTTTTGTAGCCCATATGGAAGAGGAAAACATAGATAGAATTCCAAGTATTGAAGACCATTCATTCTTAAGGGATTTTGAAGATGTTTTTGGGGAAATCTTAGGATTGTTTCCAAAGAGATACAATGATTTCTCTATTGATTTGGTGTCAAGAGGTGCCCCAGTTTCGAAGACACCTTACAAAATGGGCACACCATAATTGAAAGAATTGCATATCCATCTTGAAGAAATGTTAAAGCAGGGGTATATACACCCAAGTGTGTCACCTTGGGAAGCCACAATGATTTTTGTGAAGAAGAAAGACGGAACCTTAAGGATGTGTATTGATTTCACACAGTTGAATAAGGTCACCATAAAGAACAAATACCCTATGTTGAGGATTGATGATCTATTCGATTAGTTGAAAGGTGTAATAGTTTTTTCCAAGAATGAATTGAGATTAGGTTATCACCAAGTGAGGATAAAGGAATAAGATATTAGCAAGACAATGTTCAAAACAAGATACAGGCATTACGAATTTATGGTAGTGTCATTTGGGCTATCAAATTCCCTAGTTATTTTCATGTGCTTGATGATTGGAGTGTTCAGGGAATACCTAGAAAAGTTTGTGATTGTGTTCCTAGATTATATACTCATCTACTCAGAGACCAAATAAGAACATGATCATTTTTTGAGAATGGTGCTAAAAATTTTAAGAGAGCACAAGTTGTATGCCAAGCTAAGTAACTGCATATTTTATCAAAAGAAGATTCACTACTTGGGTCATATTATTTCAGTCTATGGGATAGTAGTTGATCCCGAGAAGATAGAGGCCCTTAGGGGATGGCTATCACTAAGAAATGTGATAGAGTTTGTATCATTCATGGGTCTTGTTAGTTATTACCGAAGATTCATAAAAGGAATCTCAAAGATTGCAATCCCAATCACTTCTTTGCAAAAGAAGGGAGTGAAATTTGAATGGACTTCTGAGTGTGAAGAGTGCTTTCAGAAGTTGAAATACATTTTGACAAGTGTATTAATCTTAAATATTGTGGATCTGGACAACAAAAAAATGGTGTGCATTGTTTCTTGCAAGGAATGGCTCGACGGATCCCTCACTCAAAAGGACCATGTGGTGTGTTATGAGTCCCGAAAATCAAAAGAACATGAGAGGAATTATGCTACACATGAATTGGAATTTGTAGCCATTGTTCATGCACTGAAAATGTGGAGACATTTCCTCATGGGGAGAATATTTGAGCTAAGGACATACCATTGTGGAATGAATCATTTGTGTAACCAGCCAACATTAAATGCCAAACAAATTAGATGGCTCAAATATCTTAGTGAATATGACTTTGAAATTAAACATATCAAAAGAAAATAAAACCAGGTTATGGATACACTCAGCAAAATAGCACATGAAATGTTTGTTGCAACGATTAGCATGTACACACGTACTTTTCCTCACTATGAAGTGCATATAGCTATGTACTATTGTTGTGGCTCTGAAATATGTCAGAGCTCCTTACAGTTGCCCTTATTCTCTATTCTCTATGACGTGTATTGATATCTAGATGAAAATACTTCTCCACCTATCCAAGATCTCCTTGAGAAAAAGTCCTCTGCTCTCAGTTTCAAAACAACCAACCTTCCTCCTTTACCCTAGCCTTGATTTTATAATCTTGAGTTATGACCTAACCCTAATCTCCAAAGTGATTGATGACTGAGATTAAATATCACCTCACTTGAGATAAATGCATAAGATTTAATTCACTAATGTTGATAACTTTAACATTTCATTAAATAATCTCAACTAATTAATAAAAGCACTTTACTTTAATAATTCATTTAATGAAAGTAAAGTATCAAGGTAGAATCCTTTGGACGAATTCCACACATCTAGACACTTAGACCTGTGTGAAAGTACATGTCCATTGCTACAAGCATCAACACTCTCTCTTAGAGAGGAAGGTATTTTGTAATACTCTAAGTATGTCCCTAAATAACATAAACTTCTCTTTAACCAAGGGTTTGGTCAGAATCTCTGCATCATGCTCATTTGTGGAAACATAATGAAGCTTTACTGCACCCTTATGAATCTTGTCTCAGATAAAATGATATATGATCTCAATATGCTTGGACCTTTTATGGAATACTAGATTCTCATAGAGTTTGATACAACTCTGATTATCACAGTATATCATTGTAGGCTCTAAGCCCTGATCAAATAATAATGTAAGAGGTTTATGAAGCCAAATGGCCTCACAACTAGCCATACTCGTTGCCATATACTCTGCATATACTGAACTAAGTGATACATAATTTTTCTTCCTATTGAACCATGTAAATATTGTTGATCCAAGACGGAAGAAACACCCTAAGGTGTTCTTCCTATCCACTACACTCCCTTTCCAATCTGAGTGTGAATATCCTTGCAATCTCACTCCATCACCTCCAAGATACCTCAACCCATACTCCATTGTACCTCTCAAATACCTGAGCACATGCTTTGTTGCTACCCAATGCATATACCTTGGCTCCACCAAGAACTGACTCAAGGTATTCATAGCAAAACATATATCTTGTAACATCCCCACTATAATCCTCATTTTAATTTATGCATAATGTAAATATGAATATGGTTATGGCCAAGCGATGTAATATGTGAATAGTATTTCTGATTTTAATAAATATAAGTTGATACCAGCTGCTAGGAATATAGACAGAGATGGGGGGATGATTTATCCACAAGAGAGGGAAATGTCTAAGAGTGTCTAAGAGGGGTAAAGGGAGGTAATTAACTATAGGTATTAATCCAAACCCAGGTTTCTTAATTTTATTATCATTTGGACAACATTCTATTTTCTGGTTGAGTATATGAGAGCCCAATCACTGAATACTTGTCGGGGGGTGGGTGTATAAGTCGCATCCATAGTTATTGGAAGCATGGCAGTGTAGTACAATCAACATTGGGAAGAGTGAGAAGTCAACAATCTTGGGAAAATAGAGGAAATTTGTATGGGGGAGAATAAACAATTTTTGCACATTGTGTTTGGCATGAATAACAAGCAGGGAGGAAGGAAAATGAGAATGGGAGCTAGACCAAGAAGGATGGGTGAATTTTGGAGCATGCTAGAGCGTTTTTGGAGAATTATGGATTTTAATATTGAAGAGCTAGGTTGTCAGGCATGAAGAGTCAATTATTGTGGGAGTTGCATTAGAAAAACAATTGTTTTGTTGATGAATTTCTGGTAGTGAGTTCCCTTGAGTTCCTAGTAGAGAGTTTCATGGTTACCTGTGTCAGAGAGACCATGATAAACAAATGGGATGCTCAAATTGGGTAGGTCAAGAGGAAGAGAGTTGGAGGAAATTCGAGTCAATTGTAGTAGAATACCAGTGGATTGTGGATCTAGAGATGTGAGAGGCACCCTTCTCTTGTGAATTTCTAGCCCCAGCTCGGGGGTGACTTGATATTAAGATTTGGAACAACAAGTCTATGGTTGGGTGGAACGTCCTTCCCAAGAAGTTGGTTGCACAAATGTTTTTAAAAATATAAGTGTTTATCTATTATTGAGTTATCTTATGAGTTCTAAGGTTGTGCATTTTATCATGTGTATGAGAATGGATTTTATGTGTTGTTGTAGATGATTATTTGGTTGCATTTCATTCATTTAGAATGTTGTAGATGCATTTAATTATGGGTGTCATAATCTAGTTGAATATGTGTTTAATTCGTAGTTGGTAAGCTACAAGAATTAATTAGTTGAAGAGTTTTCGAATTTATGTGTTTTTCTGCAAGTAATGTTCCTCGGTCAAGCTAAGGGACATTACAGAATGATATCAGAGCATACGTTTCATTATTGAACTTGTATGGGCTAGACTCACCATGTAGAAGCTAATATTACAAAGTTAAAGATGATAGAATGTTTACAATGTTGTTGTCATATTTTTTTCCAAGCAAAAGTGTGAGGATCAGATTTTCTGTAAATTCGGTGAACTCGAGTTCAGGGGTTAAAATCCCCAATTTTAATCTCTAAATATGCAATGGTTGAGCCTATAATTGGTTGAAATATGGAAGTTACAGTGTAGCCATGAAGAATTGGGTGAAATTGGGCAAAATCCCCAATTTCTATGGCGAAATTGGTTGATAATTTGACATAAGAGTGTTGAAGTTTGGATGCAAAGGTCAAGTCGATATGGACCAAGTGTGAATTGGACATTCCATGGCAGCCCTCGCAAAATTTCAAAATTATGCATTTTTGGAAAAAATGGAAATTTTTTAAATTTGGGAAAATTTGGGTATTTTTTCATACATGACGTGGAGGTCATGTGGAAGTGATGTGGTAGAGGTGACATGGAATGCCATGGTGGGAGGTCCATAGTGGAATTTGGTAGCACATTGGAAAGTGATGTGGGAACCACGGGAGACAGTGGTATAGCCAATACCATAAACCATTGTCGCATGGGAGCGAAGTTGTTTTGGCCTGAGGACTTTAGCCATGTGATACCATTAAGATCATTCCATGTACAATGAAATAAACCACTATCATGACCCAAATGTTTGTTAATTTTTTTTAATGTTTTTGCATGTTTGGGATGTGACATGGCCTTTCCACTGTTGATCTCACCAAATCTCAAATGTCGGATCTAGGTGATGTACAAGTTCATGTCCATCAAGGTAAAGGTGTAGGATGGGACCTGCTCATCCCCATGGCCAATGAAGGTGTTCCACATGGAATTTGAAAATTGTGGTGGGAACTTTGTTCCATTTGGGGTCAGATGTGTGCTAGTTGGGCAGGTGGGGCCCATAAAATATTAATATTTTATTAGTGTTTAAGGTTAGTGTAGGAGAATGAGAAAGAAGAGAGAGAAGGCTAATGAGGTAAGGTTAAGCGAGCCAGGAGAGTCACATGGCATCATCTCAAAGTTCCATGTGGACCTATAATACCACATCAACATCCACATCAGCAAGGATGCCACATAGGTATAATTTCCCTTTAGTCTTAAAAAAAAAAACAAGTCTAGAGCCAAAATCTTATTTTGGCCATAAATGGAGTAGATTAAGTCATATTTGGATAATAAAAAAATGGGTTTTGTCCGAAAAAAGGAGGGATACAAAAGTGTCAGACAAGGCCATTTCCCATTTCTGCTTGGATTTGTCATAAATTACAAAATAGTGTTTTTTAAAGATCTAGGTTTTGATCATTGGAAGATGTTGATTGAGCTGAAATTCTTGGAGGGAGTCTCGAAAGCAGGCATGGAAATAACCCTAAAAGGAACTGAATAAATTCTAAGGTTTTTGGAATTGGGATGCTAAAATAGGCCAAAATCCACTATTCTTGGCCACTTTTTGGGGATTTTTGGGATTTTCAAAGGAGGAAAAGGGTCCCTGGATGGAAAATCTTGAAATTTTTATTTACTCAAATTTTTGTGTCTCATCAAGTAAAACAACTTTGTTTTAGTGAAATTTTTCCAGAAGTGCATAGTTTGAGAGATAGCATGTTTGGCTAGAAGTATGGAAAAATGGGTGAAAAGGGACAAAGTGGTCATTTCTTGATTGTTGCATATTTTTACTAGAGAACCAAAATGACAATCTGAGAGTTGTTGTGAGTTCTATATTATAATTATTATATGTGTCTCATACAAAAGTTTATCTAACAGATTTACTTCTACAAGTAGCAAAAGTTGGTGTCTAAGATTATTTGCACCATAATGAAAAGTGTACAGAAAGGGGTAAATTACCTATATTCAAATGATTATAACTTTATGATCAGAATTGAGAAAGAAAGCAGTCATTGGAAATATCTTGGAGAGGAGAAACCATTTATCAACCCAAAAAAAATGATTTGGGTAGCATAAGTTACAGTCAATGCAAAAGAAGATGATTGGTGGCATTAAAGAGCAGAAAAACTTATGTATTGTTTTCCATAGTTGCGTATGTATATATTTTTCTAACAAAAATGTATTTGCATGCACATTTTCTTACATAATTTAGAGATACAGGAAGGAATTTTGGTTCCTATATGAGAACTACAACCATGGAAGATGCCCAAGGTTCCTACAGTCATGGAGAGGAATTCATAGGGCTACATGTCATCATGGGAAATGTTGAGACGGAATCTAATGGAAGAAGATAGTGGCAGGAGCTTGTAACTATGAGAAGCATGTAGAGAGAAGTGCAGAGTTATAGGACAAATAATGAAAATATTATGAAGACTCAGGAAGAGATACTTCAAAGCTTGAACATGTTGCATAGCAAAGTCAATAACATCCACATCCCATAGTAGAAGGGATGAGCATGGGAATGACATGAATTCAATGAGCATGAGAAGACACCATCATTCCCTAGGGCAATCCACTAGGAGAGCTCATGCAAGTTCAGGGCCAAGAATCATCCCAAGTGTGTCCCATGTGAGGAGATAGAGGAGGAGGCTTGAGGGAGACATCTTACAAGGTGAACTCAAAAAAATAAAGCCACCAAAATTTAATGGTGAGCATAGGAAGGGAGAAGAGGTTGAGGCCTAGCTGTTGGAAATGAAGAAATATTTCTAACTACATGATTCTCCCTCCAAGGTAGAAACAAGAATTGCAACCTACCACTTGCAAGGAAAGGCAGTCAGGTGGTGGGATCAGCTTAAGCAATAAAAACACCTGGATGAGAGGAAGGTCTCATGGAGGGAGTTCAAAGAATATTTCCAAGAGAAATATTTTTATGAGCATTATTATGAAATAAATATGAAATATTTCTTTGAACTCAAGTTGGGAAGTATGACAATGGATGAGTATGAGAAGAGGTTCTTTGAGTTGTTGAAGTATGTGGACTTCGGAAAGGATGAGAAGGTCAAAATACAAAGGTTTCTAAATTGTTTACCCTCTTTTTAAAGTGGCAATATACAATATTATAACCCCAATAATTTGGAGGAAACAATAAGGATAATAAAGAATCTTTATGAGCTGAGTAGAGGGAAGCCAGTCATCCAAAAGGCTTGGAATGACAAGATGACGGGTAAAAGGGAGAAAGGCAGAAAGGTTTTAACCCACCCTTTTTCAAGAACAACTAACAATCAAATTAGGAAGGAAAGTCAACCCAAAATGAGCACAAGATAACAGACTCATTTGGAAAAATTCCAAGGCAACATCCTGTACAATGTTGGGGATGTGAGAGAAATCACTTATATATGGAATTCCCTCACAAAGGTGAAAGAATGAAGACTTTCCACAACATTCAGAAGGTTGAAACGATTGAATACATGGGAGGAAGCATGCCAAGGATTTATGCAGCCTTGGAAAACAAGCAAGCAGAGTATAAATCCCCCATGATTGAAGTGGAAGGTAAGATTGATAACCATCCCATATAAATTTTAACTGAATCCAGAGCTAGACATAGTTACATAAACTCTAACATTGTTGAAAGATTTCACTTGTAAAGGAGTAAGAATAACAAGTCCTGGTTAGTTCAATTAGTGATAGGGTATAAGATAAAGATCAATGAGTTGGTTAAAGATTGCTCAATAGACATGAATGGACTCATCATAAAGTTAGATGTGAACATCATACCATTGGGTTCATATGACTGTATAATTGGCATGGATTGGTTGGAAAAACACCATGTTGTCATATATTGTTGCAACAAGACCATAACTTGTCTTGATGAGGATGGACAGCAAGGAAAGATTCAAGGCATTCTGAGAGTTGTAATTGTTAGAGAAATTTTTTCCATGCAAATGAAAAATAAAAATAAAAATAAAAATAACAAGAAAGGATGTCAATTTTTTGCAGCCCATATGGAAGAGGAAACCAGGGATAAAGTGGAAAGTATTGAAGACCAATTGGTCTTGAAATGTTTTGAATATTTTCTTTGGGAGATCCTAAGATTTACACCAAAGAGAGACATTGATTTCTCTATTGATTTGGTTCCAGGAACTACCCTGGTGTCCAAGACACCTTACAGAATGGGCACACCAGAATTAAAAGAGTTGCAAATACAGCTTGAAGAACTTTTAAAAAGGGGGTATATACGCCCAAGTGTGTCACCTTAGGGAGCCCCAGTTATTTTTGTGAAGAAGAAGGATGGACCCTTAAGGTTGTGTATTGATTTCAGACAGTTGAATAAGGTCACATTAAAGAACAAATATCCTTTGTCGAGAATTGATAATCTTTTTTATTAGTTGAAAGGTGCAAGAATATTTTCCAAAATTGACTTGAGATCAAGTTATCATCAAGTAAGGATAAAAGAAGAGGATATCAGCAAGACAGCATTCACAACAATATATGGGCATTATGACTTCATAGTAGTTCCATTTGGGCTATCACCCCAGTTGTTTTCATGTTCCTAATGAATGGAGTCTTCAAGGAATACCTGGACAAGTTTGTGATTGTTTTCTTGGATGATATTATAATCTACTCCAAGACAGAAGAAGAACATGAGAAAATTTTGAGAATGGTGTTGCAATTTTTGACAGAGCATAAGTTGTATTCCAAGTTAAGTTCATCTTTTATCAAAATAAGATTCACTATGTTGGCACCCAAAGTTTTGGGTTCAGTTTTGCATGTGTGCACAAACAAAGTTGTGTGCGTGTATTCCATAGTTTTGGACGCACCTAAGGAAATGTGCGGGGAATTACATAGAGTATATGCAGGACCAAGATTTATCAGTTGTGTGCCAAGATTAAATTATACCAAGTGTGCGTCGGTCTGAGTTTTTCTAGCTTCACTGGAATTCAAGAAGACGCCCACTGGAATCAAGAAAGGAATCATTGGGAAATCTCCCTGAATTATTACTGCCAGCAACATACAAGGACATAGGATGGCTAGAGGAAGAGTTGGCCATGCAATTAAGATTTTCATTGATACATAAATTATATATGGAGTGATGGAAGACACCAAAAGCATGCGAGGTAGTTTTTCAGACAAACGAGTGGAGCAGAGAAGAAAGAGATAGTACTCCCCAACAGAGAAAGATATAAAAGGAAGCAATAAGATCAGAAATAGGGTTAGTTAGCTAGCTATATGTTGATGAGAAGAGATTCATTGATTCTTTAGTATCGAGCTTTCTCTGAGCCTATTGTAATATTGTAATGCTTTGAATAAATTTTTGTGTCTTTTGTATGTCTGAGTTTTTAGCAAAGGCGCATTGGGTGGAATGTTGTAATTCTAAGGTTTTATATAGAGAAGATATGAATTTATGTGGTTGTCATATGTATCTGTCTTGTGCAATGTATATCTCTGTTGTGATGGAATGGCTCTAGTGACAGATATGTGATAGTTTTGATCCATTCTATGTCTATCATGTATGAATTGAATATGTGTATGTATTGTTTTAACTCTTAGTCTTAATATTTTTTCATATATGAGTTGCATGGGTACCAATCCTGATGAATTTTTATGTGTTTAGCATTCATCTCTGTCACAAGAACTTATGGTCTCTATGATCCTCTGTGCATATTGGGTGAGACCTTCCTCGACCTTGGCTAAGGATTGATATTTCAGTACTCTGGGGGTTTTGTTGGAAAACTATGGATGAACCCTGGGTCTAAACTCCCCAATGTTAAGAAGGATGCGTGCAAGCATGGATCAAAATGCCCAACAAATGGTTCCATTATTGGGACTGAAAATATTGTCGGGAAAAATGAAGGCAATAAATGAGGTGGCATCTATCTAAGGAGGAAATTAAAGACTAGGTATAGGTAAAAGAACATGATTTTTCCCTGTGAGAGGATCAAGGATTAAGGGTGAATGCAAAGCAATGGAAAGACATGTATCTTTACTCAAATATTCATGATATTTTCTTTGTTGAATTTCCCTATCTGTTGCATGAATGGATAAAAAGGAAAGTTGCTACCAATTATCCGACGTGGTCATAGGAGCCAATGGTTCGGGATCAAGCAAAGATTGAAGAATTGAAAGTGTTGGATAATAAGTGGACTCGGGCTATTTATTTGTGTTTTTATCGAGTAAAAGAATGCTAAATTATTGAATTCATCGTGGAATACACTGATTCTTTCAACGAGGCTGAAATAAATTTTTCAAAAGGGCCGAGGTATGGAATGGACCCAGAAGAGCAGAGGATAAAAAGAGTCAATGGGTACGCAAGAATAATTGAGATAAGAGGAAGAGAGGAAAAGAGAAGTGGAAAAGAATTATTGTAACAGACCCACTACGGCATAATAAAATTTTTGCTTTTCCTCAGGGGACAGAGTCCCCAAAGTCCTACGGGGGCCTAGCGTAGGCTAGTTCTTCCCTGTTCACCTCCCTATGATCATGGGTTAGGACCACAGGCCAAACAAACCAGGCGCCTTTTTGTGTTTCGTGACTCAACGATACAAGTGAGTCCAATTTTAAAGGTAGAATGGCGAGGGGGCTCCGGAATGAAACCCTAGCCGTAGATCTGGGCGCGCGGATTCTAGCCGTCCAGATCTACCCACTGCTTAAAGACAAAGCACTAGCTCCCTTTCTTTAGTCCCTATCTTGATAGGACCACATACACACCTAAATGCAAGTGCCTTTCACAACTCGCGACCTCGCGAGTCGTGAGTCGAAGACCCTCGAATTTTCTTCACCAATCGTCGATACCCGAGATTCTAATATGGTATGGCCCCTCCTTACTAGTGCTCTCCACTCATGACCACCGGCTAGGGATAAGTACTAGCCTTGCTCGCAACTTGCAAGTTCACGAGTTGAAAGGTTGAACCTCTGGGCCCTTCTTTTACAAAATCTTGGGGAACAATATTTATTTTCCCTCTCGCGTTCTCGCTACTCGTGACTTCACGAGTCAAAGGGTTGAGATCTCATGCTCTGATCCCGTGAATCCCTGAGACGCGAGAAGTCAATCGGAGTGTTGACTCCCTTCTCCAGGTGACGCACGCCCACCTTTCATTCACATAGGCCCCACTTGATGGATGTTCCATGAGTTCTCATGAGCCTCAGCTCTTGGCACTTCACGACTTCTACGGTCGAAAGTGACCCCTTCCAACCTCCGAACCCCCGAACTCCCAATATACGATATCGCCACTAAGTTCTGATCCAACGGTCCTCCCGTTCCTGGATCCAACGGTTCAGATTTTTCTCCTCGCCACTTCGCACTTCATGACTTCATGAGTTGGAGCACCCAACTCTTGCGCTCTCTTCTTGCAAAACCTGAAGTACGAAAAGTCAACAAGAAGTTGACTCCCATTTCAAACGACATGTGTCCACCACCTGTCACCACTTCTCCCTCTCTCTGGGCATCTTATCATTACACCACCTATCAACCACGTGGGTCCCACCAAGCGGACGTGCCACGTGTTGCACAAGCTCTCGCAACTCGCAAGCTCGAGACTTCTACAGTCGAAACTGATTCCCCTCAACTTCCAAGAGCCTAATATGTGATATGGCAAGGAGGTCTTGACTCAATGGTTGCTCCTACTTCTCTCTATTCAGGAATTCGCGACTCCAAGGGTTTGGTCTTCCACCTCCAAACTCATGAATCCCCGATACGCGATGTATCGAGACGTCATATCCCACAGTTGTCCTTCCTCTTTGATCAACGGCCCAGATCACATCGCGATCTCGCAACTCGGGACTTCGTGACTCCAAGAGCCTAGTCTTCCACCTCCAAACTCACGAATCCCGAATACGTGATGTATCGAGACATCAGATCCCATGGCTGCCCTTCCTCTTTGATCAATGGCCCAGATTACATCGTGATCTCGCGACTCGGGACTTCATGACTCCAAGAGCCTGGTCTTCCACCTCCAAACTCTCGAATCCCCGATACACGAAATGGTCAGATCTCTACCACCTGTCCTCCAACATGGACGGTCTTGATGCCTTCGATAATTTTGGGACATATTCGAGTTCACTCTCCCACCTGAGTAAAGGTTAAGATCAATGGCTTATAGAGCTTCGATGGGTCCCTGGGATCTACGGTCTAGGATCCCATCGCTATTTGCAAAGACTGAAAGGGCGAGGTGTTAATGCCTACGCTCCTTCTCTAGATCCATCGGTGTTGACAGGCTTGGGGTATCCTCGAAATGATTCCGACCGTTCATTTACTAAGCGATAGGGTATTTTATTTCTATATTTGAACTCGCTATCCCTTCTGAGCTTGAATCACGAAGTTCAAACTCTCGGAGCTTCAGGCTCCCATGACCCCGAGACCTTAGAAAGCTACTCTTTCTTGCATAAGGGTTCCAGACCCGGATTGCATGAACCCTCAGACGGTTCTTGGGCAATTATCCCTGATCTTAATCGAGTCTCTAGTAAGGTTCAGTACGGTTACAAGGTTTATGGGGTAATTCTCGGAAAAGAGTACTCTCAAGGGGCCTTCCCAGAATATTACGAGAAACTAAGCAAATAAGACAATTCTCGGTGGAGCGAACTAATGTCCTAGACTTAATCATTTGGGAAGAAAAAAAATATGGCATGTAAGCATACACAGGCATCCATTCTATCAAATCAAACGTTAGGTAAACACTTCTATTCAGAACTATTTACAAGACATAAAACTGAACATGTGATTATGGCATCAACTTCAAATAACACTTATCAGAAATAACACCAGAGGTGATGCAACTACTGAGAGGGGTTCTCGTTTCCACCCAACTGTAGGATCAGCGACTCCCAACGGATTTACCACTAGCCACCCCCGAGCTAAGACCACAATGCTGC
>WSFP011470353.1:0-17811 GCA_009831015.1 Picea engelmannii | reverse complement strand
GCAGCATTGTGGTCTTAGCTCGGGGGTGGCTAGTGGTAAATCCGTTGGGAGTCGCTGATCCTACAGTTGGGTGGAAACGAGAACCCCTCTCAGTAGTTGCATCACCTCTGGTGTTATTTCTGATAAGTGTTATTTGAAGTTGATGCCATAATCACATGTTCAGTTTTATGTCTTGTAAATAGTTCTGAATAGAAGTGTTTACCTAACGTTTGATTTGATAGAATGGATGCCTGTGTATGCTTACATGCCATATTTTTTTTCTTCCCAAATGATTAAGTCTAGGACATTAGTTCGCTCCACCGAGAATTGTCTTATTTGCTTAGTTTCTCGTAATATTCTGGGAAGGCCCCTTGAGAGTACTCTTTTCCGAGAATTACCCCATAAACCTTGTAACCGTACTGAACCTTACTAGAGACTCGATTAAGATCAGGGATAATTGCCCAAGAACCGTCTGAGGGTTCATGCAATCCGGGTATGGAACCCTTATGCAAGAAAGAGTAGCTTTCTAAGGTCTCGGGGTCATGGGAGCCTGAAGCTCCGAGAGTTTGAACTTCGTGATTCAAGCTCAGAAGGGATAGCAAGTTCAAATATAGAAATAAAATACCCTATCACTTAGTAAATGAACGGTCGGAATCATTTCGAGGATACCCCAAGCCTGTCAACACCGATGGATCTAGAGAAGGAGAGTAGGCGTTAACACCTCGCCCTTTTAGTCTTTGCAAATAGCGATGGGATCCTAGACCGTAGATCCCAGGGACCCATCGAAGCTCTATAAGCCATTGATCTTAACCTTTACTCAGGTGGGAGAGTGAACTCGACTATGTCCCAAAATTATCGAAGGCATCAAGACCGTCCATGTTGGAGGACAGGTGGTAGAGATCTTACCATTTCGTGTATCGGGGATTCGAGAGTTTGGAGGTGGAAGACCAGTCTCTTGGAGTCACGAAGTCCCGAGTCGCGAGATCACGATGTAATCTGGGCCATTGATCAAAGAGGAAGGGCAGCCATGGGATCTGATGTCTCGATACATCACATATTCGGGATTCGTGAGTTTGGAGGTGGAAGACTAGGCTCTTGGAGTCACGAAGTCCCGAGTTGCGAGATCGCGATGTGATCTGGGCCGTTGATCAAAGAGGAAGGACAACCGTGGGATATGACGTCTCGATACATCGCGTATCGGGGATTCATGAGTTTGGAGGTGGAAGACCAAACCCTTGGAGTCGCGAATTCCCGAATAGAGAGAAGTAGGAGAAACCATTGAGTCAAGACCTCCTTGCCATATCACATATTAGGCTCTTGGAAGTTGAGGGGAATCAGTTTCGACTGTAGAAGTCTCGAGCTTGCAAGTTGCGAGAGCTTGTGCAACACGTGGCACGTCCGCTTGGTGGGACCCACGTGGTTGATAGGTGGTGTAATGATAAGATGCCCAGAGAGAGGGAGAAGTGGTGACAGGTGGTGGACACATGTCGTTTGAAATGGGAGTCAACTTCTTGTTGACTTTTCGTACTTCAGGTTTTGCAAGAAGAGAGCGCAAGAGTTGGGTGCTCCAACTCATGAAGTCATGAAGTGCGAAGTGGCGAGGAGAAAAATCTGAACCGTTGGATCCAGGAACGGGAGGACCGTTGGATCAGAACTTAGTGGCGATATCGTATATTGGGAGTTCGGGGGTTCGGAGGTTGGAAGGGGTCACTTTCGACCGTAGAAGTCGTGAAGTGCCAAGAGCTGAGGCTCATGAGAACTCATGGAACATCCATCAAGTGGGGCCTATGTGAATGAAAGGTGGGCGTGCGTCACCTGGAGAAGGGAGTCAACACTCCGATTGACTTCTCGCGTCTCAGGGATTCACGGGATCAGAGCATGAGATCTCAACCCTTTGACTCGTGAAGTCACGAGTAGCGAGAACGCGAGAGGGAAAATAAATATTGTTCCCCAAGATTTTGTAAAAGAAGGGCCCAGAGGTTCAACCTTTCAACTCGTGAACTTGCAAGTTGCGAGCAAGGCTAGTACTTATCCCTAGCCGGTGGTCATGAGTGGAGAGCACTAGTAAGGAGGGGCCATACCATATTAGAATCTCGGGTATCGACGATTGGTGAAGAAAATTCGAGGGTCTTCGACTCACGACTCGCGAGGTCGCGAGTTGTGAAAGGCACTTGCATTTAGGTGTGTATGTGGTCCTATCAAGATAGGGACTAAAGAAAGGGAGCTAGTGCTTTGTCTTTAAGCAGTGGGTAGATCTGGACGGCTAGAATCCGCGCGCCCAGATCTACGGCTAGGGTTTCATTCCGGAGCCCCCTCGCCATTCTACCTTTAAAATTGGACTCACTTGTATCGTTGAGTCACGAAACACAAAAAGGCGCCTGGTTTGTTTGGCCTGTGGTCCTAACCCATGATCATAGGGAGGTGAACAGGGAAGAACTAGCCTACGCTAGGCCCCCGTAGGACTTTGGGGACTCTGTCCCCTGAGGAAAAGCAAAAATTTTATTATGCCGTAGTGGGTCTGTTACAATAATTCTTTTCCACTTCTCTTTTCCTCTCTTCCTCTTATCTCAATTATTCTTGCGTACCCATTGACTCTTTTTATCCTCTGCTCTTCTGGGTCCATTCCATACCTCGGCCCTTTTGAAAAATTTATTTCAGCCTCGTTGAAAGAATCAGTGTATTCCACGATGAATTCAATAATTTAGCATTCTTTTACTCGATAAAAACACAAATAAATAGCCCGAGTCCACTTATTATCCAACACTTTCAATTCTTCAATCTTTGCTTGATCCCGAACCATTGGCTCCTATGACCACGTCGGATAATTGGTAGCAACTTTCCTTTTTATCCATTCATGCAACAGATAGGGAAATTCAACAAAGAAAATATCATGAATATTTGAGTAAAGATACATGTCTTTCCATTGCTTTGCATTCACCCTTAATCCTTGATCCTCTCACAGGGAAAAATCATGTTCTTTTACCTATACCTAGTCTTTAATTTCCTCCTTAGATAGATGCCACCTCATTTATTGCCTTCATTTTTCCCGACAATATTTTCAGTCCCAATAATGGAACCATTTGTTGGGCATTTTGATCCATGCTTGCACGCATCCTTCTTAACATTGGGGAGTTTAGACCCAGGGTTCATCCATAGTTTTCCAACAAAACCCCCAGAGTACTGAAATATCAATCCTTAGCCAAGGTCGAGGAAGGTCTCACCCAATATGCACAGAGGATCATAGAGACCATAAGTTCTTGTGACAGAGATGAATGCTAAACACATAAAAATTCATCAGGATTGGTACCCATGCAACTCATATATGAAAAAATATTAAGACTAAGAGTTAAAACAATACATACACATATTCAATTCATACATGATAGACATAGAATGGATCAAAACTATCACATATCTGTCACTAGAGCCATTCCATCACAACAGAGATATACATTGCACAAGACAGATACATATGACAACCACATAAATTCATATCTTCTCTATATAAAACCTTAGAATTACAACATTCCACCCAATGCGCCTTTGCTAAAAACTCAGACATACAAAAGACACAAAAATTTATTCAAAGCATTACAATATTACAATAGGCTCAGAGAAAGCTCGATACTAAAGAATCAATGAATCTCTTCTCATCAACATATAGCTAGCTAACTAACCCTATTTCTGATCTTATTGCTTCCTTTTATATCTTTCTCTGTTGGGGAGTACTATCTCTTTCTTCTCTGCTCCACTCGTTTGTCTGAAAAACTACCTCGCATGCTTTTGGTGTCTTCCATCACTCCATATATAATTTATGTATCAATGAAAATCTTAATTGCATGGCCAACTCTTCCTCTAGCCATCCTATGTCCTTGTATGTTGCTGGCAGTAATAATTCAGGGAGATTTCCCAATGATTCCTTTCTTGATTCCAGTGGGCGTCTTCTTGAATTCCAGTGAAGCTAGAAAAACTCAGACCGACGCACACTTGGTATAATTTAATCTTGGCACACAACTGATAAATCTTGGTCCTGCATATACTCTATGTAATTCCCCGCACATTTCCTTAGGTGCGTCCAAAACTATGGAATACACGCACACAACTTTGTTTGTGCACACATGCAAAACTGAACCCAAAACTTTGGGTGCCAACATAGTGAATCTTATTTTGATAAAAGATGAACTTAACTTGGAATACAACTTATGCTCTGTCAAAAATTGCAACACCATTCTCAAAATTTTCTCATGTTCTTCTTCTGTCTTGGAGTAGATTATAATATCATCCAAGAAAACAATCACAAACTTGTCCAGGTATTCCTTGAAGACTCCATTCATTAGGAACATGAAAACAACTGGGGTGATAGCCCAAATGGAACTACTATGAAGTCATAATGCCCATATATTGTTGTGAATGCTGTCTTGCTGATATCCTCTTCTTTTATCCTTACTTGATGATAACTTGATCTCAAGTCAATTTTGGAAAATATTCTTGCACCTTTCAACTAATAAAAAAGATTATCAATTCTCGACAAAGGATATTTGTTCTTTAATGTGACCTTATTCAACTGTCTGAAATCAATACACAACCTTAAGGGTCCATCCTTCTTCTTCACAAAAATAACTGGGGCTCCCTAAGGTGACACACTTGGGCGTATATACCCCCTTTTTAAAAGTTCTTCAAGCTGTATTTGCAACTCTTTTAATTCTGGTGTGCCCATTCTGTAAGGTGTCTTGGACACCAGGGTAGTTCCTGGAACCAAATCAATAGAGAAATCAATGTCTCTCTTTGGTGTAAATCTTAGGATCTCCCAAAGAAAATATTCAAAACATTTCAAGACCAATTGGTCTTCAATACTTTCCACTTTATCCCTGGTTTCCTCTTCCATATGGGCTGCAAAAAATTGACATCCTTTCTTGTTATTTTTATTTTTATTTTTATTTTTCATTTGCATGGAAAAAATTTCTCTAACAATTACAACTCTCAGAATGCCTTGAATCTTTCCTTGCTGTCCATCCTCATCAAGACAAGTTATGGTCTTGTTGCAACAATATATGACAACATGGTGTTTTTCCAACCAATCCATGCCAATTATACAGTCATATGAACCCAATGGTATGATGTTCACATCTAACTTTATGATGAGTCCATTCATGTCTATTGAGCAATCTTTAACCAACTCATTGATCTTTATCTTATACCCTATCACTAATTGAACTAACCAGGACTTGTTATTCTTACTCCTTTACAAGTGAAATCTTTCAACAATGTTAGAGTTTATGTAACTATGTCTAGCTCTGGATTCAGTTAAAATTTATATGGGATGGTTATCAATCTTACCTTCCACTTCAATCATGGGGGATTTATACTCTGCTTGCTTGTTTTCCAAGGCTGCATAAATCCTTGGCATGCTTCCTCCCATGTATTCAATCGTTTCAACCTTCTGAATGTTGTGGAAAGTCTTCATTCTTTCACCTTTGTGAGGGAATTCCATATATAAGTGATTTCTCTCACATCCCCAACATTGTACAGGATGTTGCCTTGGAATTTTTCCAAATGAGTCTGTTATCTTGTGCTCATTTTGGGTTGACTTTCCTTCCTAATTTGATTGTTAGTTGTTCTTGAAAAAGGGTGGGTTAAAACCTTTCTGCCTTTCTCCCTTTTACCCGTCATCTTGTCATTCCAAGCCTTTTGGATGACTGGCTTCCCTCTACTCAGCTCATAAAGATTCTTTATTATCCTTATTGTTTCCTCCAAATTATTGGGGTTATAATATTGTATATTGCCACTTTAAAAAGAGGGTAAACAATTTAGAAACCTTTGTATTTTGACCTTCTCATCCTTTCCGAAGTCCACATACTTCAACAACTCAAAGAACCTCTTCTCATACTCATCCATTGTCATACTTCCCAACTTGAGTTCAAAGAAATATTTCATATTTATTTCATAATAATGCTCATAAAAATATTTCTCTTGGAAATATTCTTTGAACTCCCTCCATGAGACCTTCCTCTCATCCAGGTGTTTTTATTGCTTAAGCTGATCCCACCACCTGACTGCCTTTCCTTGCAAGTGGTAGGTTGCAATTCTTGTTTCTACCTTGGAGGGAGAATCATGTAGTTAGAAATATTTCTTCATTTCCAACAGCTAGGCCTCAACCTCTTCTCCCTTCCTATGCTCACCATTAAATTTTGGTGGCTTTATTTTTTTGAGTTCACCTTGTAAGATGTCTCCCTCAAGCCTCCTCCTCTATCTCCTCACATGGGACACACTTGGGATGATTCTTGGCCCTGAACTTGCATGAGCTCTCCTAGTGGATTGCCCTAGGGAATGATGGTGTCTTCTCATGCTCATTGAATTCATGTCATTCCCATGCTCATCCCTTCTACTATGGGATGTGGATGTTATTGACTTTGCTATGCAACATGTTCAAGCTTTGAAGTATCTCTTCCTGAGTCTTCATAATATTTTCATTATTTGTCCTATAACTCTGCACTTCTCTCTACATGCTTCTCATAGTTACAAGCTCCTGCCACTATCTTCTTCCATTAGATTCCGTCTCAACATTTCCCATGATGACATGTAGCCCTATGAATTCCTCTCCATGACTGTAGGAACCTTGGGCATCTTCCATGGTTGTAGTTCTCATATAGGAACCAAAATTCCTTCCTGTATCTCTAAATTATGTAAGAAAATGTGCATGCAAATACATTTTTGTTAGAAAAATATATACATACGCAACTATGGAAAACAATACATAAGTTTTTCTGCTCTTTAATGCCACCAATCATCTTCTTTTGCATTGACTGTAACTTATGCTACCCAAATCATTTTTTTTGGGTTGATAAATGGTTTCTCCTCTCCAAGATATTTCCAATGACTGCTTTCTTTCTCAATTCTGATCATAAAGTTATAATCATTTGAATATAGGTAATTTACCCCTTTCTGTACACTTTTCATTATGGTGCAAATAATCTTAGACACCAACTTTTGCTACTTGTAGAAGTAAATCTGTTAGATAAACTTTTGTATGAGACACATATAATAATTATAATATAGAACTCACAACAACTCTCAGATTGTCATTTTGGTTCTCTAGTAAAAATATGCAACAATCAAGAAATGACCACTTTGTCCCTTTTCACCCATTTTTCCATACTTCTAGCCAAACATGCTATCTCTCAAACTATGCACTTCTGGAAAAATTTCACTAAAACAAAGTTGTTTTACTTGATGAGACACAAAAATTTGAGTAAATAAAAATTTCAAGATTTTCCATCCAGGGACCCTTTTCCTCCTTTGAAAATCCCAAAAATCCCCAAAAAGTGGCCAAGAATAGTGGATTTTGGCCTATTTTAGCATCCCAATTCCAAAAACCTTAGAATTTATTCAGTTCCTTTTAGGGTTATTTCCATGCCTGCTTTCGAGACTCCCTCCAAGAATTTCAGCTCAATCAACATCTTCCAATGATCAAAACCTAGATCTTTAAAAAACACTATTTTGTAATTTATGACAAATCCAAGCAGAAATGGGAAATGGCCTTGTCTGACACTTTTGTATCCCTCCTTTTTTCGGACAAAACCCATTTTTTTATTATCCAAATATGACTTAATCTACTCCATTTATGGCCAAAATAAGATTTTGGCTCTAGACTTGTTTTTTTTTTTAAGACTAAAGGGAAATTATACCTATGTGGCATCCTTGCTGATGTGGATGTTGATGTGGTATTATAGGTCCACATGGAACTTTGAGATGATGCCATGTGACTCTCCTGGCTCGCTTAACCTTACCTCATTAGCCTTCTCTCTCTTCTTTCTCATTCTCCTACACTAACCTTAAACACTAATAAAATATTAATATTTTATGGGCCCCACCTGCCCAACTAGCACACATCTGACCCCAAATGGAACAAAGTTCCCACCACAATTTTCAAATTCCATGTGGAACACCTTCATTGGCCATGGGGATGAGCAGGTCCCATCCTACACCTTTACCTTGATGGACATGAACTTGTACATCACCTAGATCCGACATTTGAGATTTGGTGAGATCAACAGTGGAAAGGCCATGTCACATCCCAAACATGCAAAAACATTAAAAAAAATTAACAAACATTTGGGTCATGATAGTGGTTTATTTCATTGTACATGGAATGATCTTAATGGTATCACATGGCTAAAGTCCTCAGGCCAAAACAACTTCGCTCCCATGCGACAATGGTTTATGGTATTGGCTATACCACTGTCTCCCGTGGTTCCCACATCACTTTCCAATGTGCTACCAAATTCCACTATGGACCTCCCACCATGGCATTCCATGTCACCTCTACCACATCACTTCCACATGACCTCCACGTCATGTATGAAAAAATACCCAAATTTTCCCAAATTTAAAAAATTTCCATTTTTTCCAAAAATGCATAATTTTGAAATTTTGCGAGGGCTGCCATGGAATGTCCAATTCACACTTGGTCCATATCGACTTGACCTTTGCATCCAAACTTCAACACTCTTATGTCAAATTATCAACCAATTTCGCCATAGAAATTGGGGATTTTGCCCAATTTCACCCAATTCTTCATGGCTACACTGTAACTTCCATATTTCAACCAATTATAGGCTCAACCATTGCATATTTAGAGATTAAAATTGGGGATTTTAACCCCTGAACTCGAGTTCACCGAATTTACAGAAAATCTGATCCTCACACTTTTGCTTGGAAAAAAATATGACAACAACATTGTAAACATTCTATCATCTTTAACTTTGTAATATTAGCTTCTACATGGTGAGTCTAGCCCATACAAGTTCAATAATGAAACGTATGCTCTGATATCATTCTGTAATGTCCCTTAGCTTGACCGAGGAACATTACTTGCAGAAAAACACATAAATTCGAAAACTCTTCAACTAATTAATTCTTGTAGCTTACCAACTACGAATTAAACACATATTCAACTAGATTATGACACCCATAATTAAATGCATCTACAACATTCTAAATGAATGAAATGCAACCAAATAATCATCTACAACAACACATAAAATCCATTCTCATACACATGATAAAATGCACAACCTTAGAACTCATAAGATAACTCAATAATAGATAAACACTTATATTTTTAAAAACATTTGTGCAACCAACTTCTTGGGAAGGACGTTCCACCCAACCATAGACTTGTTGTTCCAAATCTTAATATCAAGTCACCCCCGAGCTGGGGCTAGAAATTCACAAGAGAAGGGTGCCTCTCACATCTCTAGATCCACAATCCACTGGTATTCTACTACAATTGACTCGAATTTCCTCCAACTCTCTTCCTCTTGACCTACCCAATTTGAGCATCCCATTTGTTTATCATGGTCTCTCTGACACAGGTAACCATGAAACTCTCTACTAGGAACTCAAGGGAACTCACTACCAGAAATTCATCAACAAAACAATTGTTTTTCTAATGCAACTCCCACAATAATTGACTCTTCATGCCTGACAACCTAGCTCTTCAATATTAAAATCCATAATTCTCCAAAAACGCTCTAGCATGCTCCAAAATTCACCCATCCTTCTTGGTCTAGCTCCCATTCTCATTTTCCTTCCTCCCTGCTTGTTATTCATGCCAAACACAATGTGCAAAAATTGTTTATTCTCCCCCATACAAATTTCCTCTATTTTCCCAAGATTGTTGACTTCTCACTCTTCCCAATGTTGATTGTACTACACTGCCATGCTTCCAATAACTATGGATGCGACTTATACACCCACCCCCCGACAAGTATTCAGTGATTGGGCTCTCATATACTCAACCAGAAAATAGAATGTTGTCCAAATGATAATAAAATTAAGAAACCTGGGTTTGGATTAATACCTATAGTTAATTACCTCCCTTTACCCCTCTTAGACACTCTTAGACATTTCCCTCTCTTGTGGATAAATCATCCCCCCATCTCTGTCTATATTCCTAGCAGCTGGTATCAACTTATATTTATTAAAATCAGAAATACTATTCACATATTACATCGCTTGGCCATAACCATATTCATATTTACATTATGCATAAATTAAAATGAGGATTATAGTGGGGATGTTACAAGATATATGTTTTGCTATGAATACCTTGAGTCAGTTCTTGGTGGAGCCAAGGTATATGCATTGGGTAGCAACAAAGCATGTGCTCAGGTATTTGAGAGGTACAATGGAGTATGGGTTGAGGTATCTTGGAGGTGATGGAGTGAGATTGCAAGGATATTCACACTCAGATTGGAAAGGGAGTGTAGTGGATAGGAAGAACACCTTAGGGTGTTTCTTCCGTCTTGGATCAACAATATTTACATGGTTCAATAGGAAGAAAAATTATGTATCACTTAGTTCAGTATATGCAGAGTATATGGCAACGAGTATGGCTAGTTGTGAGGCCATTTGGCTTCATAAACCTCTTACATTATTATTTGATCAGGGCTTAGAGCCTACAATGATATACTGTGATAATCAGAGTTGTATCAAACTCTATGAGAATCTAGTATTCCATAAAAGGTCCAAGCATATTGAGATCATATATCATTTTATCTGAGACAAGATTCATAAGGGTGCAGTAAAGCTTCATTATGTTTCCACAAATGAGCATGATGCAGAGATTCTGACCAAACCCTTGGTTAAAGAGAAGTTTATGTTATTTAGGGACATACTTAGAGTATTACAAAATACCTTCCTCTCTAAGAGAGAGTGTTGATGCTTGTAGCAATGGACATGTACTTTCACACAGGTCTAAGTGTCTAGATGTGTGGAATTCGTCCAAAGGATTCTACCTTGATACTTTACTTTCATTAAATGAATTATTAAAGTAAAGTGCTTTTATTAATTAGTTGAGATTATTTAATGAAATGTTAAAGTTATCAACATTAGTGAATTAAATCTTATGCATTTATCTCAAGTGAGGTGATATTTAATCTCAGTCATCAATCACTTTGGAGATTAGGGTTAGGTCATAACTCAAGATTATAAAATCAAGGCTAGGGTAAAGGAGGAAGGTTGGTTGTTTTGAAACTGAGAGCAGAGGACTTTTTCTCAAGGAGATCTTGGATAGGTGGAGAAGTATTTTCATCTAGATATCAATACACGTCATAGAGAATAGAGAATAAGGGCAACTGTAAGGAGCTCTGACATATTTCAGAGCCACAACAATAGTACATAGCTATATGCACTTCATAGTGAGGAAAAGTACGTGTGTACATGCTAATCGTTGCAACAAACATTTCATGTGCTATTTTGCTGAGTGTATCCATAACCTGGTTTTATTTTCTTTTGATATGTTTAATTTCAAAGTCATATTCACTAAGATATTTGAGCCATCTAATTTGTTTGGCATTTAATGTTGGCTGGTTACACAAATGATTCATTCCACAATGGTATGTCCTTAGCTCAAATATTCTCCCCATGAGGAAATGTCTCCACATTTTCAGTGCATGAACAATGGCTACAAATTCCAATTCATGTGTAGCATAATTCCTCTCATGTTCTTTTGATTTTCGGGACTCATAACACACCACATGGTCCTTTTGAGTGAGGGATCCGTCGAGCCATTCCTTGCAAGAAACAATGCACACCATTTTTTTGTTGTCCAGATCCACAATATTTAAGATTAATACACTTGTCAAAATGTATTTCAACTTCTGAAAGCACTCTTCACACTCAGAAGTCCATTCAAATTTCACTCCCTTCTTTTGCAAAGAAGTGATTGGGATTGCAATCTTTGAGATTCCTTTTATGAATCTTCGGTAATAACTAACAAGACCCATGAATGATACAAACTCTATCACATTTCTTAGTGATAGCCATCCCCTAAGGGCCTCTATCTTCTCGGGATCAACTACTATCCCATAGACTGAAATAATATGACCCAAGTAGTGAATCTTCTTTTGATAAAATATGCAGTTACTTAGCTTGGCATACAACTTGTGCTCTCTTAAAATTTTTAGCACCATTCTCAAAAAATGATCATGTTCTTATTTGGTCTCTGAGTAGATGAGTATATAATCTAGGAACACAATCACAAACTTTTCTAGGTATTCCCTGAACACTCCAATCATCAAGCACATGAAAATAACTAGGGAATTTGATAGCCCAAATGACACTACCATAAATTCGTAATGCCTGTATCTTGTTTTGAACATTGTCTTGCTAATATCTTATTCCTTTATCCTCACTTGGTGATAACCTAATCTCAATTCATTCTTGGAAAAAACTATTACACCTTTCAACTAATCGAATAGATCATCAATCCTCAACATAGGGTATTTGTTCTTTATGGTGACCTTATTCAACTGTGTGAAATCAATACACATCCTTAAGGTTCCGTCTTTCTTCTTCACAAAAATCATTGTGGCTTCCCAAGGTGACACACTTGGGTGTATATACCCCTGCTTTAACATTTCTTCAAGATGGATATGCAATTCTTTCAATTATGGTGTGCCCATTTTGTAAGGTGTCTTCGAAACTGGGGCACCTCTTGACACCAAATCAATAGAGAAATCATTGTATCTCTTTGGAAACAATCCTAAGATTTCCCCAAAAACATCTTCAAAATCCCTTAAGAATGAATGGTCTTCAATACTTGGAATTCTATCTATGTTTTCCTCTTCCATATGGGCTACAAAAATCTCACATCCCTTCCTAAAACTCTTTTTCATCTGCATGGTTGAAATTTCTCTAACACCTACAACTCTGGGAATGCCTAGAACTTTGCCTTGCTGTCCTACCTCATCAAGACAAGTGATTGTATTGTTGTAAAATTATAGGACATCATGATGTTTTTTCAACCAATCCATGCCAATTAGATAGTCATATGAACTGAATGGTATGATGTTCACATCTACCTTTGTGCTAAGTCCATTCATGTCTATTGAGAAATCTTGAACCAACTAACTGATTTTCCTCTTATCCCTTGTGGTTAACTGAACTAACCAAGATTTATTATGCTTGCTCCTTTGTAAGTGAAATATTTCAATAATGTCAAAGTTTATGTAATTATGTTTAGCTCCATAATCAATTAAAATTTCTATGGGATGGTTATCAATCTTACCTTCCACTTCAATCATAGGGGATTGATATTCTTCTTGCTTGTTTTCCAAGGTTGCATAAATCCTTGGCACACTTCCTCCCATGTCTTCAACTGTTTCATCCTCTTGAATGTTGTGTATAGTCCTCATTCTTTCATCTTTGTGAGGTAAGTACCTATATAAGTGATTTCCCTCACATCCCAAATATTGTATAGGCTGCTGCTTTGGCCTTTTCCCAAATGAGTCTCTTGTCTTGTGCTCATTTTGGGTTGACTATCCTTACTGATTTGATTGTGAGTTGTTCTTGAAAAAGGGTGGATTAAAACCTTTCTGCCTTTCGTCCCCATTTCCTTTCATCTTGTCATTCCAATCTTTTTAGAAGACTAGCCTCCCTCTGCTCTACTCATAAATATGCTTTTCTCTTCTTATGGCCTCCTCCAAAGTCATGGGTTTATCATAGTGTATCTTGTCACTATACAAGGAAGGTAACCCACTCATAAACCTTTGGATTTTTACTTTGACATCCTTTATGAAGCCCACATACTTCAATAACTCATAGAACCTATTCTCGTATTCATCCATTTTCATGCTTCCCAATTTGAGTTCAAAGAAATCCTTCATTTTCATTTCATAGTAATGTTCTGACAAACATTTGTTCTGGAAATATCCTTTGAATTGACTCCATGAGACCTTCTTCTCATCAAGGTGCTTCACTTTATGAAGATGATCCCACCACATAGCCGCCTTTCCTTGCAGGGGGTAGGTTTCAATTCTTGTTTCCTCCCTTGAAGGGTAATCATGCAACCATAAGTATTTCTTCATTTCCAACAACCATGCCTCGACCTCTTCTCCATTTTTATGCTCACCATTTAAATTTAGTGAATTTATTTTCCCGAGTTCACCTTGAAAATGTTTGACTCAGTCCTTCTCCTCTGTCTCATGATAGGAGAAACACTTGGGCTATTTAATGGACTTGAAATTTTGTATGAGACACTAATATTACTGCTGATACTAAATTCAAAACAATTCTCAGATTGCCAAACTAATGCTCTAGTCAAAATCTGTAGAAATCTAGAAACAACAACTTTGTCCTTTTTGCACTTTCTCCTAACTTGACAATTTTATCCCTAATTAAGCATCCCTACACCAAGTCCTTTTGAATTTGGACAAAATCCCAATTAGGTATATTTATTCCTACATTTTGAAAGATCTATCAAAATTTCACCTTTATATGGCCTCCAGGATGATAGTTATGGCCTGCAAAAGTTTTGATTGTTTCCCATTTTTAACCTTGTATGCTACATGTGTCTTCTCTCATCCTGTACACTTTCAGGAACCAGATTCCAAATATGGTTCCATGTCCATATTCTATGGTCCATGGGATTTCCACAGAATTCTCCTGTGCCCCAAACGAAATTCTGAGCAAGGATTTATGCCCTTTGGAAGTAATCTGGTACTAAAATTATACCATGTACTATTTCAACTGTAACTTCTTCATACTAGCTCTGTTTTGATCATGGAATAGCTAGTTGGAAAGCTCTCACTAGGATCTTTAATTTTTCTTAAGTACTATTTATATTGTGTGTGTACCAATTGTACACATAGTTCTATTGATTTTGATTACCTAAAAATGTTGTTTAAGCCCTCAAATCCCTCAACAAGTTCAAGACCTTTAAAATTTGAATTTTTTCACAGAATTTCATTAATTTACCACCACAACAGTCTGTCAAAATTACTTGTCCCTGACCCTAGGTAATCTAAGTGACATGGCATGACATGTGTCTGTCGATCCCATGTTTCATCCTTTAATTCAATCATGTCATATTTTGTCAATCTCCTTTAGCAACCATCAACCAGACCTCCTAGAAGCCTATCAAAAAGACCTTTTTGGACCTTTCCCATTGGACGGTTTAAGTTACTTGATACACAGATTCTCCCGAAGTCCGTGGTACACAACACTATCAGAATCGCCTATCAAAAAATTACCATCTCACTTGCACTTTCTTGCACATGAACTTGTCCAAAGTTCGAAGCTCGAAGCCTATCGAGCTTAGTCCTTTAGGTCACTCCTTTGGGAAGTTTTCCTTACTCATGCCTTCCAACAACGGTTTCTCGAATAGGTTCTCCCAACCTTGATATTAAAAAAATGGTTAGGATATAACTTTTCACCCATCACATGATCAATATTTATCTTTGAATCTTTGACCTTTACCTTTACCAAAAACCATTGCGGTCCCACCTATACTCGATTACCACATGACACTCTTTGATTCACCTGCCCTTGCTGATGTGTCCCCCGACATGGCATATTGACATGGAAAGATGATGTGGAATTTTATTCCACCCTCAGCCCTTCTGAGACAACATGCTCATCCAATAGATCGTATGGTCAACAATCATGCTGACCAACAACTGTGACAATTGAAGGTTCCCAATTTGCACGATGATTACCTCGGTCGGACAATCTCCTTTGTAAACACAACACCACCACCAGACTTTCCGAATGGATAGTTTCGAAGATGATTTTACGAAGGATATAACGACTAGAATTTCTCACATCTAATAGTCCATATATTCACGGAAATTACAACTGCTCGACCTTTAACTCGATCAGACGAATGTCTTCGAAACAAGAAATTACCCCCAGACTTCTTGAGTGAGTCTTTTTGAAAACAATTTCTCAACAAGATCTGACAGTTGAGAGTGATGTCGATCAATGACTCTTGTTCTTTTGGGCTCGAGCCATTGGGTTCCTCCCTTCGAACTTAACCTCATTCCCCACCTTCGGTATTTTCCAAAACCCGATTTCCAAAATCCTATCGAGAACACCCTTTTTGAACTTTGCAGATGGATCTCGACTGTTGATTCTTGAGGTTTAATTAATCTAGGCCATCTTAAACTTGATATTCGCCATGAAAACATATAATTCAACTAGGCAGACTATATTTTAACTCTACAACTTGCATATCGATGCCATAAATCTTCCCTTCGACGGTTCTGAAGCAATTGAACTTGAATCTACCCATACATTTGGGGATTTCACTCCAATTCACCATTTTCCCCAAATTTGTCATAGAACAAAATACACAACAACGAACTAGCCCAATTCACGCTAGCTCTTGGCCCATACAAGCTCAATGTTGAACCTCGAGCTCTGATACCAATATGTAATGTACCCCAGTCCAACTAAGGCCCATTACTTGCGGAAATATACAAAAAGTCAAAATTTTCTGCTAACTAATCTTGTAGCTTAACACCTACATGAACACACACACACACACACCAATTTAACCATTCATATATCATTAATTCAAATGAAGCTACACAATGATGAAACAACATGAGTGCAACTAATTAATTCCATACACAGCAACATATAAATCATTCACATACACAAAATGATGGTGCAATCAACTGCTTGGGATAAATGTTCCACCCAACCATAGACTTGTTGTTTTATATCTCAAGAACAAGTCACCCTCGATCTAGGGCTTGGATTCCACAAAAGAGGTCATGCCTAACAATCCACTCATAACTCAGATATTCCACAACCCATTGGTATTCTCCTACAACTATCCCGATTTCCACCAGCTCTCTTCCCCTTGACCTGCCCAACCCAAGGAATGTACCCCTTCACTGATGTCAGTCAATCAGGCATCCCATTCTTTTATCAAGGTCTCTATGGTACATGTAACTAGGAATATCACTATTGGGAACTCAAGGGAACCCACTGCTAGGAAAATCATCAGTAAAACAACAATAATCAGTTGCTGTTACAATGCAAATTACACACGAGTTCACTCTTTGGGCTTGACAACCTGGCTCTTCTGCAATCCTGACAACTTGCTTCTTCAGTCTTCAAAAACTCCAAAAGTGCTCCAGAATTCACCCTCCATTGTTTTTTAAGCTCCAAATCTCTTCTTTTCATGTTGTCTCCCTTTCTCATGCAAAGACACCACTCCCAAAAATTGTTTGTTATGCCCATACAAATTTTCTCTCTTTTCCCCAAGCAAGTTGACTCTCACTCTTCCTAATGTTGATTGTGATTTATCCCTATGCTCCTAATAACTATGGGATGCGACTTCTCACACCCACCCTCTTACATGCATTAAGTGATTGGAATCTCATACATTCAAACTGAAATAAAGGTTTTATACAAAATGATAACACAATTTAGGAATGATGGTTTGGATTAATACCAAAAAATAATTCCCCCCTTGGACCCCTCTTAGAAACTCCCTTCTCTGTCCATGTCCCCTAATAGTTGGCATCACATTTTATTTATTATAATTCGGAAAATATAATTTGCATATTACATCACTTGGCCATAGCCACATTCATATCTACATTATGCATTAATTAAACTTGGGATTATAGTGGGGATGTTACAGTTTCCCAAAGGGGATAGTATGTTGTGTACCTAAATACATCATTTTTGTGTATGTGAATACATATGAATTTATGATATTTTTGTATGCAAGCTTGTAGTTTTGTAATGATTTTGTACAAGGACACTTTTTATGTAAGCATGAAATAAATTTTTAGGAATAAAATTAGAGACAACTTTGGGGACAACTTTTTTAAAGGGAGGGCATGCTGTGTACCTATACACAACATATTTTGTAAATGAGCTATTTTTTTTGTAATCTCATTAATGCCCCATCATTAAGTTACTTGACATTATTAATGAGTGATCATGAAGTGGTTAGGTGTTACTTATATGCATTAATGACTCACCACATGTAGTGGAGAGGTATTTTGAGAGTTGTATTAAAAGCGCCCC
>ML877549.1:0-13425 GCA_009831015.1 Picea engelmannii | reverse complement strand
TTAGAACTCTACTTTTACACTTGATGTACTTGATTTCCTTATTGTTAATTCATAATCAAATGTTGTTCTCAAACAAGCATTATTAATGCCAAGGGGAAAAATGTAATGCACACATAATCTTGCACATACATTTATCTGAAAATGATGTTATATCAAGGTACGTTGTTTCATTAGTCCTCATTTATTTTTTAGTCATAATTTTTCTTGTTATCGGTGTTAGCACCGTAAGTGTTGGAAAGACCACGCGCACACACCACAAGTTTTGTATTACATAGTGCCAACATCCAGCGCATGCCAGCTAGTTTCTACTACGCATATGCCAACCATTTTGTAATGCACGGGTTGAATCGTGTGCCGAAAGACTTGTAAGAAATCACACATACATATCCAATCATTATTAGTTGCAGTGATTGTAACCATTTTGTAACCAACCGATTGGTCATGCATGAGGTTGTTAGTGAGTTGGTAGATTTGTTATCATTGACATTCTTATGAAGAGATAAAAGGAATGCATGTGAACTAGTTTGGGACGATTTTTTTGTTATTCATTGTAGTTTTTAGGTTTTTATTGCAATATGAGAGCAAAAGTAGATCAAGATCCGAGTTTATAGTCTCCGGTTCAAGCTTAATGAGCATCTGAGAAGGCTACGAACCTTTATGTATCTGAATGATTATTTGTGATTGATGAATGAAAGAAGGAGACTCGAATTGATATTTCCCATCACGAGCCATGTTATGGATGAATGCTTGTTATATGTGTTAGATTAGGCTTTAGTTATGTGAATTATGATGTGAATAAGTAGGAATTAATGCAAAGTTTGGGGTTAAGTGTTTTCCATTTGTATATTCCTTCACATAATGCACAAATATTTGGTCTCTGTAATTCTCATAGTGTCTCGGTTGAGACCTTATTCAATTCTTGAATATTGAATATTTCGACACTAATGGGGTATTTTTTGGAAAAGCCTTTCGAACCCTAGCCCTGAAACCCTGAGCCAACAATTGGTTTCATTGATAGACCTGATGATTTTTTGCTACATGGTGGAGTAAGGACATGATATGGAAGCCTTCAAGAAAAGAGATAGAATAATGGATCTATGAGAAAGAGGACGAATTTGCACAGCGAGAAACTAGAAATCTACAAATAAAACCTTTAATGATGGAAACTTAAGTACATATATTAAATTTTCTTTGTTGAGGTTCCTTGTTTGTTGTATGAATGGGAAAAGAGATAGATATATATTAACTCTGTGTGGAAATCCCAAGAATCGTTGGTTTGGGACCAAGAAGCGATAACACGATTGAGATATTTGGACAATAAGTGGGCTAGAACAATTGATTTTTGGTTTGAACGAATTAAAGAAGGATACATCAATGAATTTGTGGTGGAATTAAACGAATATTTTAGTAATGATAAAATAAAGTTTGCATCCAACCCTTGAACAATATTTTTGGATAAGATCCAACTTTGGATCAATATGTTATTCATGGAGAAGAGGCTAACGCACATGGATCCTGATAGGATGGCAGCAGAGAAGAAGAAGAGTTGAGAGATACGCAAGAAGAGCTAAGCTGAGGAAGAAAGTGAGATGAGAAAGAAAAGAAGGAAGAATAAGGGGTGGAGAACAAGTAGAAATAATATCTAAGTTGAATAGAAGACAAGTCACTCCAGAAGGGTGTGCGAAAGAAATATGTGTGCCAGATAGGAGTGCAGGAGAAGAGAGGTCATCAAAGAGACATGGCATCGAGAACAAGGTATCAAGAGAGGATATCAAAGGAAGTAGTTGTAGAGTTGTGGAGAAAAAGGTCAGATCCCCTTTGCTAATGATAAATGTAGTTGAATCGGAGGAAGATGAGGAGTAAAGTAGTAGCGACAGTGACATAGAGGATAGTGACTAAGGAACCCTCCCAGAGATTGAGGATATCTTGGTTGTTATAAGGAGGCTTCAACTTAATATAGGAATATCTTTTGGATCCATAAATGAATAATATGAGGTGGTATGGAGTAAACCCCTCTTTGAATCACCCCCCTCGTGCACTTTTAACCAAGAAGAAATAACAGAGGAAGAAAGTCAGAAGTGGTAGAAGGAGAAGATAGAAGTGGAGTCAAAACCAAAGTCTGTGAAACTTCACAAGAAATACTATCAGTACCAATAGTAACGAGTAACAACTAGTCAGGAAGATCGAGTTCCAATTTAATTATGGCCAATCAGATGAGGGATGATTCGACCCTCAATCTTCTTGCATTTCATGAGACGAGAAGAGATGATGTAGAACAACATTGTTTCACCTATGAAGTAATCGGGTCTACAAATCACATCACAAATGAGGCATCTAAGATCACACAATTAGAAACTACCTTTAGAGATAAAGCTCCAACATGTTATATGAAGTATAAGGTTACTACACTAGCAAGACGGGAAAGGTCCCTTGCAGATATAAAGAGAGATTTACTTCGAAAATTTTAGAAATAAAAGTTGGAGTCACAATGTATAACTGATATTAAGGGGATTAAGCAACAAGTTGGAGACACCGTGTGGGGCTATGACCAATGGTTCAAGATTCTGATGGAGTCTAGCATAGAGAGTGGTTCATTGCTAGAATCATCCCACACATTCATATGGTGAGACGTCTGCAAGTTTGGCGCAAGTGTAATATCAACTTGTGACCCTCACCATGCAATTGTAAGATATGGAAAAGGGGAAGGAAGTGCACAAGAATGTAGGGTGTACCATGTGATACACATAGGGTCACCATAAGAATGATTTTCCTGACAGGCACACCGAACCCATTTCCTACTAGACCATAGATGGAAGGGTGTGATATTTGTAAACAATGGAGCCATGTATCTCCCCATTTCCCAATGTTGTAGAAATTTCAAAAGACTACACACATCCCATACTATGAGTTCTGCAAATCCATGGGACACAATGTGACCAACTTCCAATCGATGCAATTGAGGAAGGAGAATAATGCATATGCATATAGGGTCCAAGAGGAGAATAAGGGTGGAAACCATGGAGGATTCGACTATGGAGGATTTGATCATGGAGGCTTCTAATGAGGCCATAGAGGAGAATATGGAAGAGTAAGAGGAACAAGATACAATGGGAGAGGAGGCATACAAATTTCCTGCTTCAACTATGGTGAAATGGACCACCTATATGGTTCTATACCAAGCCACATGTCCTACGTCGATATTGCCACAATGTAGACCATGTCATAGAATATTTCCCTAAGTTGTTGGCAAAGTGGGAACAAAAAAATTGGCATTGTAACATAGTGATTGTTGATCCATGTGAAGAATAGAAGTTGAGACAAGAAGTTGATGTATGGTTATTAATTCGAGGAGGTATCAACATAGGAACCAACCTAAACACAAGAGAGTGTTAAAAGCAATGTTTAGAGAGAAGGATCAAGAAATTTTCACCAACACTTCCTAAGTTTGACGTTACGCAACAAAAATAGATCTTGCATGATGAACCAAAGGCAATCAAGATACCTATGCATGAGGATTTGTGATGCACAACTTAGATACATGTGCATGAGGAGTTGTGATGCATGTTTGAGATATATCTGCGCAAGGAGTTGTGATGCATGGAATGCAATGAATCATGGCACAATGCATACTTAGAGACTAACTCAGAGAATCAGGTAAGTGAATTCTTTTGATGTTGTCTTAAAGTTTTGATTGATCCTCTCATTACCAAGAAATTGACACACACGTTGACAAGATGTGTTGAGGAGGGAGAGAATGAAAGTTATATGTCTTCCTTGCTACCAAAATGGGACATGCTTCATGTCAGCAGGAGGAAGCACACGGGTAGAGATTTCAAAATGACAGGCGAGTTAGATAAATATGATATGGAAGGTATTATGTTGGACTTGGGGTCTGATGTGAACATTTTTCCAAAGAAGTCATGGGAATTGATGGGAAAACCAAAGCTGGTGTGGTTCCCCATTCAACTTAGGCTTGCAAATAAGTATAGGATTTATCCCATTGGTAAGTTGGAGAAGGTAGAAGTTAACATCAATGGGTTCAAGAAAAAAGAATACTTTGAAGTAATAGAAAGAATGGATGTTTTAGTCCCATATCCATATTTCCTTGGAATTAACTGGGAATTTGATAACAATGTTGTACTAGATTTGAAACAAAGGTAGTTGTTGTTTGATATGGATACCCTACATATGATTTCTCCGCTAGATGTGGATGAGGGTGACAGATGCAATGAACCAATAAATGAGGATGTGCAAAGATCGATCATTGAGAATATATACAATGTCACAGAGTGCAAGGAGGTTTATGTAAATATGACAATCGATGGCAAGCTTAGTTGGAGGAGTATCTACTCATATGACATGAATTCAAAATATGTGATGACATGATCACAAAATAATGTGTATGAAGTGTCGACCAGGAGATGTGCACAGATCACCAAAGCAATGCACTTGGTTAGATCAGAGTTGTGTGACCTGCCACGGTTTGACAGAACAAGATCAATAGATGCCTTTATAGAATAAATGTATGGCAATGGTATTGAGAACCGGAGGATTTTGTACATGAATGCAATGGTGAAAGTAACACCTACACGCTAGTGGGTGATGCACTGCACAAACTTACATGATTGGGCATAGGTGGTAGAGTGCATCAGAGTAAGGTTCCAGCCCCAACTGACTTTGAGTTAATAAGAAACTACAAGGGGACCGAGGATCCCTAGGAACACCTTTGGTTTTGTCAGAGGCATTGGACAACTAAGCAGATTTCTCATGTAAAATGGGTCCATAGGTTTTCCCACACTATGGATATGGTGCCCAAAATATAGTACATTGAGGAGGAGACTAGAAGGAAAACCACAGACTAGGGATAAATGAGAAACCAACTATGTGAAACATTCAATTTTACGGCATAGGCCCACGTGTAGAGAGATGTGTTATTGAGGATAAATAAGTTTATCTTCAATCAACAACCTAGAGACCCTGCACAGAAGGTAGTTTACACCTACCATAAATCAATGGTGAAGTCAAATCAACCAGTGTACTTCTATAAGGTAAACAATGATGATGCACGGGAAGAGGATCCTCAGAAGTTACAGATCAATGAAATAGATGATGAATGTGCATTTCAGGGGGACGCTTCTAATAGTACTACGCCAAATTATAAACAACCTATAAATATGAATAAACACAACATAGGCATAGAGGAAGTTCCTAATATGGTTGTAAATGGTGACTATTAGGACCAAAAAACAGTGACACAAGTGGTGGACTTGTTGAAAGAATAGGAAGACCTATCTCCAAATATTTTTTCTGAGATGAAGGGTATCGCATGATACCTAGGGGAAATGATGATTTAGATGAAACAAGATGCTAAAATGACCAAGAAAAAAAATATACCATAACAAATTAACCCAAACTATAAAGAAAAGGTGCACAAGGAATTGAATTACATGATAGACACAGGGATCATCGTCCCTATAGAAGAATCAAAATGGATAAACCTGACGGGAGTGCAGGTGAAGAAGATGGGTGAATTAAGGATTTGTGTATATTTGTGGAGCTGAAATTTATCTTATGTACATGACCCATTCCCTACCACATTTATGGATGAAGTCTTGGAGAATGTGGGTGGGAGTGAAGCATATTCGTTCACAGATGGATTTTCATGCTACCACAAGGTGTGCATCACGAAGGAAGATATGGATAAGGAAACATTTACAATGGATTGGGGATAATTTTCATACACCATGATGTTGTTTGKTATGAAGAATTCACTTGCAACGTTTTCCAAGATTGTMGTCACAACATTTAAGGACTCCATGRAAAAAAAATTGGAATTATACTTATATTATTTAATGGTGTTCAACTTACTCAAAGMGCRTATSAAGGTATTACAATTTGTGTTGGAYAGATATAGGAAGTTATATATCTCCTTAAATATTAGAAAGTGCRTATTTTGTATGCAATTTGGGAATATATCGGGACATGTCATCTACAAGGAAGGGTTGTTATTGGATCAAGGAATGATTGTAGTGATTGTGTATATGTTKTCTCCAATCKCATTCAAAGAGCTATGCATAACCTTGGTCCATACAAGGTATTACTAACTATTCATTTGGAACTATGCTAAAGTTTTTTTTCCATTGGAGAAGCTACTATGCAAGGATGCTAAGTATGTMTGGACATAGGAATGTCRGAAGSCRTTGGATAAGCTTATGAAGAAACTAGTTATTGCATCGATCCTCATATTTCTAGACTAGACCAATATCTTCCATGTACATGTGGATGTGTCATCAATTGCACTTGGTGCAATGCTTGAGTGGATAGGAKAAGATAATATTGATCATTSATTCTACTTTTCCAGTAGAAAGTKGTGAGATTCTGAAWGAAAATATTCAACCAAGGAGCACGAGGGAYTGGTGATGGTTTATGCCTTGCATAATTTCATACACTACTTACACAACACTCCCTTTAAGTTATTCACAAATCATTCATCTCTCAAATACTTGGTAAGTAAGACAGTGTTTGGGGGGATGATATGTTGATTGTTGTTATTCTTTGAGGAGTTCAAGTTTGAAGTGGTGGTCAAACCTGGAAAACATAATGTCGATCCTAATCATCTCTCAAGGAGAGAGTTAGGGGAAGTTGGAGGCAGTCTAAATGATGATTTGCTTTATGTAACATCCCCGATTTTAATACCTGCAAATTATAATGTAATTGTATAAATGTCATTAGGCAGTGAGTTGATTTGTTTGGAACAAAGAGACTGTATTTATTAACATGGATGAGGGATGACCTATGTATTATGAACATTGAAATGATTAATAAAGATGATAATCATTGGATGTGATATGAGAGGAACGAAAATGATGGGGGGATATGATTCCACAAGAGAGAGGGGTCTAAGGGGTAATTATGCATAGGTATTAATCCAATCCCCATTTCTAAAATTATTATTATTGTTGAGAAAACATTTTATTTGTTGTTGGGTGTTCCCAAATCCAATCATTAAAATCATGTAAGAGAGTGAGTGTGAGGAGTCACATCCTATAGTTATTGGGAAAATGGGGATGAAGCATAATCATCTTTAGAAAGAGTGAGAGTCAATCAAGAAAGGGAGAAGAAGGGAAATTCATATGGAGAAGAGGGACAATGTTTGCATGCATATTGGGAGAAACAAGAGAGGATAAGAGTGCTAGGAAGAGCACCAACCATGTTGTGCTTGAGGGAATCCATTATTTGGTTGTGTTATGCTGAGAAAGAGGCTGACGTGCCTATAAAAATGGGTTTTAAGCCTGTAGTGTGTTTTCCTGTTGAGGAAATGTCTCAAGATCCTTGTGAATTCTATTGTGAGCACTTCTGAAGTAGATGAGAGTTATGCGATTCCCCGGTTGAGATATTCATGGCCAACTGAATACACTAGAATCCCTAATAAATTAATGGTATAGCCTGAGGGACTGTAAATAGTGAAGGGGGTACATTCATTGGGTTGTGTAGGTTGTGGGGAAGAGAGCTAGAGGATTGGAACTCTTGTGGAAGTAAAACCTAGGTTTTGGGGTTTTGTGTGGAGAGTCGACAACCAAGAGGGTCAGATCTCCTTGTGGACTCATAGCCTCAGCTCAGAAATGGTATGGTATTGAGAGAAAATGAACAGTAGTTCTTATGGATGGGAGGTTCGTATGTTGTACGTAATTAGTTGGTTGATTATTAATAGATAAGTGTTTCTATTTGTTTTATTATGTTTATTCTATTGTGCAAATACTTCATATGAACGTTGTGTGTTTAGTGTGTGCTTATCATATGCATTCACATTTTTAATATATGTTGTTAGATGCATTTGGAATTATGGTGTCAGTCAAATGGTTGAACATATGTGTGATTTGTAGCTGGTAAGCTACAAGAAATTATTAAGTAGAAAATATTAATTTTAATGGGTATCCCACTCGTAACAGGCCTCATCTGGACTGGGTTACATTACATTATGGTATTAAAGCATATGGTTTAAACAAAAAAAATTATGTTCTAAGAACCAACATGGATTTGGTAAAATTCGTTGTTACAGATTTCGATTATGATAATTTTTTGGGAGAATGCTTGAAAACCAAAATGAAATATCCAAATTTGTGATAAAATTCAAGTTTTAAATGCCTCAGAGTTGTCGAAGATATGATTTGAGGAAATTTCTGATCACTGATGGATGATGATTGGGGGTCGATAAAATTGGTGAGGTGTTTAGTTCATCCAAGAGAAATGGTCGATCACCAATGAAATGAAAGAGGAGGATGGTGTGTCTTACCATGTCAACATCCACGTGTCAGGACAGGTCATCATACACATGTCATGCCACATCATCCAGATTTCCATGTCAACATCCACATGTCATGCCACATTAACATCCATGTGTCATGCCACATCATCCAAGAAATGGTCGATGGTCGATCATTGATTATTGGGGTTCAGTGAAATTTGTAAACAAGTTGGTTTCTAGGGAAATTCGTTGATGGCCAATTGTCGACGATCGGGGTTCAAAAATATTCGGGGGGGGGGGAGGGAATTGTATTTCCAAGAGAAATGGACAATGTCCTATGATCATGAATCGGTGAAATCAGTGAGAAAGTTTGGTTTACCAAGAAATTAGTCAATCCTCGATGTAATGTGGGAACATCAATGACACGAATTGCTTCAAACTGAGAATCGATGGTGGAGATTCATCCATGGGCCTAGAAAAGGTTTAATGCATTAAAGATTTATATTTATTTCAATTTTTAGATAAAAGGACCAGAAAAAAATACTGTTATAATAGTAAAAAGTCAATTTTCCATGAAATTTTATGATTTTCGAAGGTCATCAACTTGCAGAGTAATTTTGAGAGTCTAAACGACATTTTTAGGTAGTCAAAACTAACATGAATGAGGTGTATCCTTGGTACACAATTTCCCAACATCATAAATAAAAGAACTCAGAGAGGGATTTCCAACGAGCTATTCGGATTGCAAAATAGATCTTATGTGAGAAATGTATCGTTAAGATAGTGCAAGGTATATTTTTTCAGCACGAGTTTACTTCCAAAGGTCCTAATTCCTTTCTCTAGAGTCAATTTGGGGAACATGAGTAGTCTATGGAAAGCTTATGGACCATAGAATTCATCCATGGAACCATATTTGGAATATGGGTACATAAAAATGTACAAGAACAGAAAGAAGACACATGTAGCATACAGGGCTAAAAATGTAAAACATTCAAAACTTAAGTAGGTCGTAATAACAGTATGGAGCTCGATTAAGGGTGAAATTTTGATAGATCATTTAGAAGCAGGGATGATTTTAGGGGATAAATTTCGTTCGTGGGCTAATTTTCTATGGTTTTTCCCAAAAACATATTCTCTATTCTAAAAATGATTCGCCCAAATTCTATAGAATAAAATTATTTTACCTTAAAAATCGCCAAAATTTTATACAAAATATACAAAATCCTTAGAAATTTGAATATTTAAAAAAAAATATCTCCAAACATTTTATAGTTGGCATATGAAGGATTAGTAAGATTCGTTAAGGATTCTACATTTTAAAATAAATTTCCATCCTTAAAATCATCCATGTTTAGAAGGTAGTCATGAACATACCCAATTAAGCTTCTATCAAAATCCCAAAGTAGTTGGTGTAGGTATGCATGAACAGGGATAAAATGGCTAAGCCAGGAGAAAGTGTAAAGGGGAAAAGTTGTCATTTCCATATTGTTGTAGATTTTGACTGAAGCATCAATTTGATAATCTAAAAATTGTTGTAAATTCAGTGTTGGAATTGTTATCTATTTCACTTAGAAAAGTTTCCTTGTTTCCTGATACATTTACCTCTGTAAGTGGAAAAAGTTGGTCTTTGATATTATTTGCACCAGGGAGAAAGGTGCACAAAAGGGGTAAATTATCAATATTCAATTGACTTAAAATTTATTCTCAATGATCATAATTGAGTAAGAAAGTATTCATTGAAAATATATTGGATAGTAGAATCTAGATATCCACCCAAAATTTATTTTTGATCCAAACAACTCTCAAGGAATCAAAAGGAATGTTACTAATGGACTTGAAGGACACCATTGAGTAGAATGAGAATTTCAGGAAACCATAACTTTTGGCTCATAAACCAAATTGAATCATGAGTATGGTCATTGGAAAGGTATTCCAGAGGAAAACATGATAGAAGGTTTATTTTCTCAAGGGGAGCATATGGTTTTTCCATAAATTTGCAAGAAAAGGTGGAATCGGATTCCATAAATGATCCGAAATCGGATCCAGAAGCCTAATAGGGCTTGAAAAATGCTCAAAAATGAAAGTGCTCAGAATGTGACGAAACCTATGCCATTGCGTCTGTCTCGTCTTCCTGATTCCGGCGGTATATTTACTTTGTCAAACGGGCTCCGTATGGAGAAGATATCGCATTATGTCTGATAAGTCAAACAGGCAAAAAACAAATTGTTGACTGTGCAGTCCGTACAGTCTGTACGGACGCTAACGTGGCATGTCCGTATGCTGATGTGGCATATCCGTACAGGCGACACGTGGCAGCTCCGGGAGATGACACGTGTCAGGTAGATTTGGACGTTTGGGCATACAGTTGGACCTATCCCGAGGTGACACGTGTCACCACTGTAAGGGTGACACGTGGCATGGGGTGACGTCAGCAGATGACGTGGCAGGATGACAGATCAGTACGGTAGGCTGGCAGAGTAGACACGCAGATTGACAAGTGGAAGTACGGCGGTTGACGTGGCAGACATGTGGACCAATCATCAGCTGACACGTGGCGTGTTTTGGTTGGTGGTTAAGGTGCCACGTGGCCCAGTCGTCGGCTGCCATGTGGCACCCCGTGATTGGTTTATGGTTTTGTTTAAAATTGGTATGGCATGGTCGGGGGTCGAACCCGTGACCTTCCAGTGGGAAGAGGACTGGCGGGGCTGGGCTAACCGCCCGCCCCCATGGTGATGCTTGTAATACCAACGGCAAAACTTATATTTAAATTTGAATTAAAATTTAAACCGCGGGGAAAAGGGCCGGGGCTTAGCCCCAGCCCTCGGTGCACACCACGTGACCCATTACCAAATATATAGCGTGGTTAAAACAGTTGAACCATGGTTCCTATTCATATTCCATATGACCGGGCATCGGTACCACGTTTTTGGCGCGGTTACAACAGTTATGGCACCAGCCCGTGGTTCCTTTGAATACGTCGGGTGACCAGGAGCCAGCACGAACCGGGGCTAGCACGTAGGTGGCGCGCTTGGCCACATGGCCACGCGCCCATATGACCAGGGGCGCGCCTATTTGGGGCTGCACCCAATAAACTTTTCCAAGTGGGTTTTGTTATAAAGTTTGGTTTTTAATTGTTAATTATTCCTATTTTTGGTTGATTCCCTCCATTTTTGGGGGATATTGGGCATTTTTGGAGGCCAAATTCTTGGAGGAAGTTGGAGATGAGAAACCAAATTCAAGGCTATATAAACCAGCATGTTTGAGGCCATGAGATCAGTCAGAGCAGAGTTATGCTGAAGAAAAGAAAATCCAAAGCCATGTTGATGCAGAGAAGCTTTTGAGAAGGAGACATTGTCGGATCATTTCTGGGAGCTCCGGACGTCCGTTTTGTGTGCCATTTTCTTTGCAGGGTTCTTGAGATCTGGATGAACATGACCAGATCAGTCTTGTAGCCATTTGGCATTGTAGCGATGTACTTTTGATCTTTTGAACAGAAATAAAGAAGCCTCCCCCATAGAGACAAAGGCCCGAAGACGTAGGCAAAGTTGTGCCGAACTCCGTTATCAACCTGCGTGTTATGGTTTGTTGTTTATTCTTTCATTTCAGATCTGCAAATGTGTATATGGCTGTTATAATTCCTCTTCTTTCCTCATTCTTTCACTAATTTTTCTCAAATGTTTAATTAACGCATGCAAAATTAAAACTCAACCATAATTCATTAAAAGATCCTACGGATCAAGTGGTATCAGAACTAGTTGACGTTTGGATTTGAGTTTTGCATATTAACCAGGGAAAAGCTACAGCGTGGTGAAGGCAAGCTTGTTGCAGAGAATCCATTAATTGGATTGAGAAAGAGAGATTCTCACAGTGAGAAGATGGCATCGGAAGAAGGGATTTCTCAAGAAGAGAAAGAGTTCCGAAAAACATTCCATGCTACGTCGGAGATGGTGACAGTTTTGTACGAAGATTATTTAGAATGGAAGCGACCAGTTTTGGGTAATTCTTCAAAGGGAAAAAGTGAAGAGGAAGAGTACCATCCTCACATTCCTCCTTCACCTCCATCAACACCTCCTTCTTCTCCTTCTTCTTCAAGCTCAAGTTCTAAATCTAATGAGAAGAAAAATGTTCATAAGAATAAACATGAAATGCCATTGTTAAAACTTGATATAAAATTTGAGTTGCCCATATATGATGGTGAAGTAAATGCAGAAAAACTTGATAACTGGATTAGGAAGATGGAGGTATACTGCAGTGTGCAGCAGATCAAGGATGAGGCCACACAAATTAAATTGGCATCTTTGAGACTTGCAGGTACAACTCTTATCTGTTGGCAAAGCAAGCTGCAAAAAGGAACACAAGATGTGGGTAATGTATTTCCATCATGGAAGAATTTCATTTCTGCACTTAGGAAACAGTTTTATCCTTTTGGTTATAAAGAAAAAGCAATAATTGAATGGCAATCTTTAAAACTAAGAAAAGGACAAACAGTGCAAGAATACACCGATGGATTTAGAAAAATGGCATTAATGTTAGACATTCCTTTACAAACACAGGAAACCCTTATGAAGTATATAGGAGGTTTGCCTGCGCATATTAGAAACACTATTTTTATGTTTGGACCCACTAACCTTGATGAGGTTTCTGTTCAAGCTACGTATATTGAAGCAAGGAAAGCAGGTGTGTCAGGGGAATCGTCGTTTTCAAAGAAAGAAGACAAGAGGAAAAGGCATGGAAAGAATACAAATGCTGTGACAAAGAAGGAAGGAAAGCCCTCTTGCAAGCATTGCAAGAAAGAGGGACATGATGAGGACAAATGTTGGCAGTTGCATCCCGAGAAGAGGCCAAAGTGGTTCAAAGAAAAGAAGGGAACGCAAACAGTGGCAACGACATCAAAACCTACAAACTTGGGGTCGGATTCAGGTGATGAATCTAAGATTTCATTGGTTGGTATGACAGGTAAATTTGGTGAAGATGTTGATTGTAGAAACAACTTGTTTCATATAAGGGTAATCATGCAACACACTAAGATAGATACATTAATCGACAGTGAATCTCAATCTAATCTAATCTCAGAAGAATTGGTTAAGAAATTGGGATTAAAAACACAAACTCATCATAAGCCTTACACACTTAAATGGATAAGCAATCATCATCAGATGCACATAACAAAGTAGTGTACA
>WSFP011470342.1:0-17812 GCA_009831015.1 Picea engelmannii | reverse complement strand
AACAAAACGTAGACAAGACAATGTTTAATTATCATATTTAAACTTACAATATTTCAACCAACACATATATTTACATCTCACTATCAATCAATATTATAAAGCATATTGTTTAATATAACATTGAAAATTACAATATTATGATTAATATTAAAGATTATACCATTAGATTTAATTTTATTTAAATTAAAAAATATAGTAATTTGCATATATATATATATAAGTCGTAAAAAAAGTAGGGTGGAATTGTGACCTGCACAATATTGTTTGTTATTTGCATGTATATATCGATCAATATCATAAAGGCAACAATTTAAATGTAAGCCTACATTAATTGATATGATACAAGAAATCAATGTATATATCGATCAATATCATAAAGGCAACAATTTAAATGTAAGCCTACATTAATTGATATGATACAAGAAATCAATGAAAAGTCAGTGGTGTCAAATTCATGTCTATTTTATTAATAGATAAATTTATGCCTATTTTATTAATAGATAAGCACATTTTTAGGAAAAATGGTCATTCATGGAAAGAAATTTATTAGAAAAAGACATCTAATGCTATATGAGGTGAAACATTATATACTTCAGCGGTTATGGTAACCATTTTATAAATAGTGTTTATAATCATTTTTACATATGGGAGTTTGTTTCCAATCCCTATTTAATGGTGTTGGTTAAACTTTCTATTTTTTTGATTTTTTAGTATTAAGTAAATTTGGATAAAATAGCTATTTTTTGTTATTTAAATTGCATTTTTAAATGCATAAATAGATTCAATTTGCTAAAAAACTCTTAAAACACTTGAATTATTCAAACTTAACCACTGAACTGTGCATATCCAATCATTCATCACCATGACAAAATCAAACGAAAAACGTTACTAAAAAACATCCAAAAGATAACTAATTCCTATTGAATTTTATTTGGAGTTTCAAATCAACCTCCAAGTTACTTTTTTTTTCCAAATTTATAGTTTCATACCTAAAATGGGTAAATCGAGGTCTTTGTGTATAGAATGGGTTAATCGAGGTCTCTTTGTGTAAGGAAAGTTCAAAGTTATAGAAAAAAAAGATAAATTCCTTGAAAATTGGAAATTATAAAGAGGCAAGGAAAGAAACATAAATGCAATCATTGTTAAAGCATGCACAGAACATGAACACAATCAATCATTGTTAAAGCATATAGAGTAGTATTTGGCAAATGTCATGACATTTATATTGTTTCAAGAAAGTTCAAAGTTATAGAAAAAAAAAGCTAAATTCCTTGAAAAATGGAAATTATAAAGAAGTAAGGAAAGAAACATGAATACAATCATTGTTAAAGCATGTAGACAACATGAATACAATCGATCATTGTTAAAGCATGTAGAGTAGTATTAGGCCAATGCCATGTCATTTATATTGTTTCAAGATATAGAAATATAAGCAGAATTAAACTAATTATGCTTTGTATATAATTTATTTATTTATTTTATTTTAGATAACAATAGATTTAAATTGTAGCTGAGTGTTTTTATAGTAAGTGTTTTTATAATTATATGTTTTCACACATTATAGAAGTGCATGTCAATGTGTTGAATTTTATTTTATTTTAAAATTTAAATTGTAGTTGAGTTCTTAAATAACAAGTGTTTTTATAATTATATGTTTTTACACATTATAGAAGGGCATGTCAATGAGTTGAAGTTGGATGAAATCATAATGGATGAGGATGTTAGGAGTCAAAATTTGAGTAATAACACAAATGTGTAATAAGACATTTAAATATCAAATAAATGAAATCAAAGGTAAGAATTGTGAAGGAAAACCGGTTAAGTATTGTGATTATTTTCCTTTTGGTTTAATACAACATGATATATTTGAAAGAATTGGGTTTATACTAGGCATTCATTCAACAAAGTAGAATAGATTAAAAGATAGGTTTACATCATCAAGTGTTAAAAATAAATTGACAACTCGTGGAAATGAAAGTATTATTTGTATGTTAGATGTGTCTTATCCTCTTTGTTAATAACAACTAATGTGTGTACACAAAAACTAATAACAATGTTTTCTAAAATTGTTGGATGTTTTAAAAATTATTTCTTTAGGGAAACAGAGAGAAGAAATTCCTTGGATTGAATTGGAGCTTTGTTAGTACTAGATAATCTAGAGATGACACAACATCCACATATATTAGATCCGAAGTATGTGCCTTTTGGGTTGAAATTTATGTATCTCCTAGAGCGATTGGTGTTGCGTCTTGTAGATTTTTTCCTTCCTTCTCATGAATAAAATGTTATAAAATTTACAAGAGAGAACATGTAGAGTTATTTAAAATGTATAAAATAAGAATTACGATGACAATGTTCTTCAATGCAGTTTTGATAGTTGCAAACCATGGTTTATTAGGGAAATGTAGGAATGCAATACTTGTTGTTGTCATTATCATGTTTAGTTTTGAATTTATTATGATAGGTTTCGAAAATTAAAAATGGATTATGTTCATCATGACTATAATGATCATGACCCCTCATAGTTCCTATGAGTGTATCCATACATTGCTCTATGATAGAGGATGGACATTTGTTTTATAGTTTGGTTGTATGCCTGGAGATTCCCCATGTCATTGAGATTGTGGAAGGTATTCCATATGGACTAGGAAAAGTCCATCCAAATTTTCTATATATAATATAAATACATTCATATAAAACAAAGTGTTAAAAATAGAACTACGCTTGTGGATGTAAACAACACTTGGGCACACTTCATCTCAAATTTTCAAAAATGTATTATTGTATATATTAAACATTTTCACACTACCAAGTGGAAAGATAAGCATTTTAGAGAATGAAATGGTGGCTTATTTAGTACACCCAACCCCAAGCTAGGTCACGCGACTACTAAAATGACCAAATAAAATTTATGATACCAATTTTAAATGCGGAAATAACACACACAACATGACATTCAAGCTTATACGATGGTCCATGCTAATTAAAAATGTCAATGCAAGTACTTGGATGTGCACAGTGACAAATAAACACATTCAACAACATCACTAGAGATTTGCATTGCATCATTCTACTCACAACATGCAACAATAACCAAAATATATCAGAGTAAAATGCACAACAACTATATCAACATTTAAAATGAATAAACACAACAAATAACAAAACTCATATTAGAAAGTATGAAACCCATTGCAGAGGAAAGACATTCCTCCCAATTGTAGACTTGTTGTTCCAATTCTCAACAACAAGTCACCCCCGAGATAGGGCTATGAATCCACAAGAAATGGTGGTCCCTAAAGATGGTTAAAGTCCCCCTATCAGCAGTCAATTAATTCCCACAACTAATTCCAGTACACCAACTCTCCTCCCCACAACCTGCACAACCCAGGGATGGGATCCCACTTCATTGCTCATAGTACCTCAAGCCTTCCCACTCCCCTCTAGGTATTCCAACATAGGTTGGAAATGAAATATCTCTACTAGGACTCTAGGAATCTGCAGTTGCAACAAACATTCATACAACAACAAAACACTTTCTTCTCCTGACAAATTTCAAAAAACATATTGCTCACGAGCCCACAACCTCTTTTCCCATGAAGTTACAAGTCCAAATAGCTACGAAATATTCCCACTATGGTTTCCTTCAATATTCAGTACTCCCATCTCTCTTTATATCCAGAAATATCCATGTAAAAATTTCTCTCCATGCAAAAATGTGTCTCTCTAATTCTTCCCTATCTACCCATACAAATTTTCTCCCTTTCTCTTTCTTTCTTGACTTACACTCTTCCCCAAGATGATTGTACTCATCCACTATGTTATGAATAACCATGGGATGTGACTTCTCACACCCAACCTCTTAAATGAATTGAATGATTAGTTTTGGAAACACTTAATCAGAAAATGGAAGGTTCACAGTAAGGATAATTTAGAAAGAAAAGGGTATGGGTTTCATAGACATCAGTACACTCTCCTCCTTGGACCCCTTCCCTCTCTTGTGGAAACTAAGCCCCAAATATTCGTGTTTTTCCCTATATAGACGGTGATACATTTTATTCATTATATTCAATTTACAACATTTACATATTACATTGTTTGGCCCTCGACCATACATTACAATTACAATATACAACGCTAGTTCTGGGTTTTAAAATGGGGATGTTACATTCCCCTCCCCATACAAACTGCATTGTCCTTAGTGCACATCACCATACAATTTACACATTGACATATAAAAATATTACACATAAATACTTTGATAATTCCACAATTTAATGATTCACACAACAATTCCAACCAACAACTCTCTTTTTCCCTCAACATGCACATCAGTTAGATGAGAAATCTTGGAGTTGGGGCTCCAAGAACTCCAACTGCCACATGGATTCATCATGCTCCCATGTAGCATCTTTAGGACCGTAGAAATTCCATTGAACCTTTACCAAGTTGATGGATTTGTTCCTGAGCACTTTGACTTTCTAGTCCAGGATGCACATTGGTTCCACCCGGAAGTCCCCTTCATGTTCCACCTAGATTCCAGTCCAATCTATCACATGGTTAGTTTTATATGTCGATATGTTCCAGGTTTTCATTAGAATGATGTTGAGGCGCCCAAGGGGATAAAATTCAAGATGAGTCTTAAAGCCATATATGTCGTAAGGTAAATTATGCAAAATTCGATAAATTTTTTTATCTCTCTCTTTCTTAAAACTCTCGGATGTCAAAAAATCTCATCTCAGATGATGAAAAATCTCAACTTCAAGAGGAATATGTCCACGAGTATTTTAGACAATCAATATTTAAAGGTGGGTGGAATAGTGAATTGGAATAAAAACAAGATAAACATAGAGGTCACTGCTAAGAATGAATCATGTAGCTTATGGAAAAATAACAATGTGTTGAGCAATTAAGAATTCATCAGTTCTAACAAATGCATATAGATCAATGAAAACATGCTTCAAACAATTAACATCCTCATACATTCAAACACATGGAGGTACCCTCTTCATATAATTTAAGTACATAAATAAATGACAAGAAATGGTCATTCATTTATAGGAAATCACTTTTATGCCATGACTATACATCATACAAGAAAGTTCTGATACAAGAAAGACAAAATTGGGAGAGGATGCTTTACAAGAACACAAACACAATAAGAAGGGGAGTTACAGACTTAAACATAATGTAGGGGATGAATCTTCATGTGCCTTCTTCTTTCACCCTATGTATGTGCTTGAGGTTTATGATTTAACAACTTCAGGTATAAGATCCTTTGATACAATAAATTCGATGGCTTTGTTAGTGAGAAATTTGACTTTCTGGTCAAGGATGCCCACTGGTTCCACTTGGAAGTCCCCTTCGTGTTCCACCTACATCTCAGTCCTATCAATCACGTGGTTAGGATCATGTACATACTTTTTTAATAAAGATACATGGAACACATTATGAATTCTCATGGATGCATTCAATGCTATAATGTATGCAACTAGACCTATCATTTCTATAATTTCAAACGACCCACAATATCTCACTTCCAACTTTGGGAAAATTACCAATTTCAACGAGCTTCTCTTGGATTTAACTTTTAAAAAAGCATGCTCTCCTACTTTGAATTCTCTATGTGTTCTTCTTTTATCAGCATATCTCTTCTACCTATCTTGTGAAACTTTCAATTTTTTAATGATCTTTACCATCTATTCTTCCATTTCCCTTAACAATTATTTCCCAATCACGACTTCATATGCTAGGTTATCCCAACTTACTGGTGTTGTGTTTTATTCCATACAATGCTTCAAATGGGCTCATATTCAATTATTCTTGATATCCATTATTGTAAGTAAACTCAACTAAATGGATATAGTCCTCCCACATAGAAGGATTGTCCATTACATACATTCTCAACATATCTTCAATTATCTGGTTAATTCTCTATGTCTTCCCATATGACTCTGGGTGATATATTGTACTAAAATTCAAATTGGTCCCAAGTCCTTGAAACAAGCCTTTCCAAAAATTGGAAGTGAACTTGGGATCTTTTTCAGACACTATATCCTTAGACACACCATGTAGCCTATCAATTATTTCATATTGGATATCTTATGAGTTACTTTTACAGGAATAAAATGTGAAGCCTTTGTAATATTTTCCACCACTACCATGATGGAATCATGTTTCCTTGTGTTCCTGGGAAATTTGGTAATGAAATTTATAGTAACAACTTCCCATTTCCATTCAGTACTGGGAAATAGCTGCAACAATATCGTTGGATGCTTGTTCTCATCCTTTACCTTTTGGCATTCCTTGCATCTGGCCAAATAATCAGTGACCTATATCTTCATACTAGGCCAAAAATATTGGCCTCTTACAACTGTAATATTTTTATGGTATCCTGGATGTCCAACACATGGTACATTGTACATCTCCTTTAAAACTAAATTTCTCAATTCCTTATAATTTGAAACATAAACACTATTCTGAAATAAGAGGATTCCATCCCCTTCTAACATGTAATCCTTATATGTTTTTTGTACATTATTATGTTGTAGGCTTTCTTTAACTTACACATAATGATGGTGTGTTGTTATATCCTCTAGAACTCTATATTTTAAATTTTTCATATGGTGCAGACCCCTCCCCTTCTCTCCTTCGGGGCTACGTGACCTCCTAATATAGGATCGTTCTTAAACACCTGAGTCAGATTAAATCCTCGGCTCCTTGCTAGAACCAAATGTACTTTTCCACAGGTCCTTCTTCTTTTGAAGTGTGGGTCCCACTAAACCTTCGAGAAAGTTAGTGGTGACACTTAGCTCTCTGTTCCATGCTCTTTCTATCGCTTGACCTCTAACTGTGTCTTGGGGCTCAGTCACACAAAGCGCTTCGAGCTTCAGCTCTTTCCACGGTATCCAACTCTTACATTCCCAAGTTTTGAACTGGCAAACTCAAACACTCGAGTATCAACGGTCCTCGTCCCTCCTTTAGATCAATGATTGTGATATACTCTGGACTCTGGCCTTCGGGAGTCTATCGATATCCTTCCCCGATATCTTCCAGAGTGCTAACCCTATGATGTGTGCAGATTTCTTCCAAGTGTCCCTTCCAGATCCAACGGTCTGTGTTCAAATCGCTCTTCGTGACTTCACTAAGATATCTATTTTCTCTTAGCAAACCTAACAGAGCTACAACTCTCGTATCTCTCGATCTTCTACCACCTGTCTCCTCCCGACAATGGATGATTTCACGGTCTTCAGAACTTCGACAATTCCTCGACCTTCTTGCACACTTAGCGCAATATCTCCTCGAGACTTAGACTGTTATAGAAATTCTTCTACACTCCTTGTAGAATCATGTGCACTTTATTCTGTGACTTTGCTCGGCTTGAAAACCTTCAAGGTTTCCAGTTCCTCTGTGTCCTTCAATGGACTTTCTCATGCCCTCCTAGAATCTTGGCGCTCTTCCTCCTGAACTTGTAATATGGACTTACAGTCTCCTTGGCGCACTCCTTTCACTTGGCTAAGCCTTTCGACAACTTCTCCCTTATCCTACCTGGAAGTCTTAAGGCATCTCCTTTCCTTTGTCGATTCACTCTTGCAAAGCCTTCCTTCCTTAGAGTGTTCAACAACCCTGGGACTCTCTTAAGGATTCCAACACTTAAGAATGTGTTGCTCGAGTATGCTCTCGTACTTGATCTATTCCCTCCTAGTAGAGTATTACAGAGTATTCAGTAACTTTGCACTGTGTCCTCCCACACAGACTGTTTTTCCAAGTTACCCAACCACCTTGAAATTTCCTCCTGAGTATGTGAATTATCCTGGTGTACCCTCCTGGCAACTTCTCTTCTGACTCGACTGATTTCAGATATGCATTCCTTGCGATGCCTCATAGATTTTCCTCCCTCTTTCGTGCACTCCTTACACTTAGCCTTGAGAACCAGACTTAATTCAACACACTTAGAGATAGAATATTATATCTCTATCTCTGCAGACAATTTCTAACATACATCTACAGAACAAATGCATACAAATGACATTCATAAAAAAACATCCATTACACAGAAATTGATAAACAAGAAAAATTGTTACTTTCCATTAATGGTGGAACATCCATTACAGTATATGAGTCTGGACCACTACCGAGTCTTGTCTCTCCCTCTATGCACGTCTCTTCATACTCTATTGGTAACAATACAATACTTTATACAAGAGGGGCTTGACGAAATTCCCTCCAACTAAGCTAGTGGTGTCTAATCACCATTCAAAACACCTATCTAATGGGAAGATTACAATGATGGTAATCTGATCTGAATCAGATGCATATCTCTCCTATCATCAACCACTTAATGGTGACCTTATATATAGCTTGTGTGAAGGCATAATTTGGCTCTTCCAACCTATCAGCATTAATTTCCTTGATCACGCTTTAGATTTTCGAAGGAAAAATGAGAGGGCGACGCCTCTCCCTTCTTTGAATGTGCACCACTCGTGCAAATCAGTTGGCGCGTGATGAGGTGGAGTGATGCTCCTGCATCATCATATAAATACTAATGGTTGCACCATGCATTTCATACACCCTTTTGTTGAGTGCATCAACCACCTTGTTCTATTTTCCCTTTATGTTCTTGATGTCAAAGTCATATTCACTAATAAATTATGACTATCTACTTTGTATGGCGTTCAGTGTTGGCTATTCAAAAAAATACTTGATATCACTATGGTATGTCCTCAATTCAAATTTTTTTCCCATAAGGTAATGCCTCCACAGTCTTAAAGCATATACTAGGGTTTCCAACTCTAAGTCATATGTGGTTTAATTTATTAATTTATTTCATGCTACTTCAATTTTCTAGACTCATAATGATCCGAAAAGATCTTTTAAATGATAATGGTTGAGTTATTATGCATGTGTTTATTAACCATTTAGGAAGATAAATGAAAGAGGAATAATTATAGAAGAAACATTACAGCCATATGCACATATATAGATCTGAAATAAACAAAGAAGAATAGAAAACCATAGAACACCAAAGTGATAATGGAGTTCGACACCAATGTGATAATGGAGTTCGACAATCTCACCTACGTCTCTGATCCTTTGTCTTAGTGGGTGAGGCTTTCTTATTTCTGTTCAAAGATGAAAAATGACATCACAGCAGTGCCAAAAGGTTACAAAACTGATCATTTATTGTTCTACCATATATCTAGAACCCAACAAAAGAAACGACACTGAAATCGAATGACCGGAGCTCCCATAAATGGCCCACAAAGGTGCGTTCCTCAATAGCTTCCCTGCATAAAAATGGCTTTGGCTTGGATAATATTTAGCATAAACCTACTCTGAATTTCCTCCCATGGCCTTAAGAATCTCTAGTTTATATAGATCTCAAGTTGGTAACCATCTCCCAACTTCCCCCCATTATATATCCTAAAAAAGGGCCCAATATCCCCCAATATTGGCAAAAAATTCTCCAAAACTACAACAAAATCAATAGAAAATCACTATAATAAAGTATTAAAACACAAAAACTCACATCAATAGGGAACAACCCCTAACTCTCTAGCCCCTGGTCATATGGAAGGTGGCCATGTGACCAAGCGCTAACGCCTGGTGTGCTGGCCCCTTACTTCTTGGCCCTCAGTTACATATAGTGCCATATGTCCCTGGTCCTAAGCTCCAAGTGCTACTCTGATAAAACTTGGCCCCTGGTCAAGTGCCCTGGTCGACGGGCTAGCCTGACCGACCAGGTGCTAACCATATACACCTACACCAACAGTTAACACTGGGTTCTATGGGATATTCCATAAAATTGGGGGCTGGAACATTCGTTACAACCACGCGACAAACGGTATATATTATGGTTCTACGGTGTAGTCATATGGTTTTTGCATTGAGCGCTAGGGCCTAGCCCTAGCCAAAACCTCCGCCAACAACACATACCATCAAACTTAAATACTAAGTTTGAACCTAGGGGTTAAGAAACACATTGTGGGTGGGCTGGTGCGCTCGACCCTGCCAAGTCATTCACTCATGACCGAGGTCGTGGGTTCAAACCTCATGCACTTCAAAAAAATTTCCCAAAAATAAACCAATCAATGGGTGCCACATGGCAACCCATGTCTGGGCCACGTGGCACCACGCGATTTGCTGAAAACATGCCACATGGTGAACGCTGAATGGTATACCTGTATGTCGAGTGTTTTCCACTGTACCAACCATGTGTCGTATGAACCTGCCTCATGTCATACGACCCTGCCATGTCATCAATACAGATGTTCCATGTGTCACCCTTGCAGTGGTGACACGTGTCACTCCCTCATTGGTCCACGTTTAACTTCCACGTTAGCGACTCGTACGCCTAGTCACCCTGCCACCCGTCACCTTCATAGGATGCCATGTTAGTGCCAACTGTACCTTCCATGTCATTTGCATGGCTTGTATAGTCAGCTGCCACATGGAACTGTACGGACTGTACGATCATCATTTTTTTTGCTTGTTTGGAAAAATGAACAGATCACCATATCTGGAGAATACAATGTCTATTTGAGCCCGTTCAAGTTGTGTTGGGTTCGTATCGATGAGGCCTACACACACGTCTGTTTTGAATCCATTACGAGAAATTTTATTTTTAGGCCTTTCTAAGCCCCATCAAGCTCTTGGATCCAATTATGAATCACACCTCCCCACTAAATACCTTTTGGTCCCACAAAAGTTTATTCACCAGTCATCAAGCTTGGGATAGGCCACCCAACTTGTTCTTTGTCTTTGAACTTTTTCCTGTGCACATGTCTCATCAAGATCAACTGTAATGCAATCATGATGACTGACAACATATTGTTAGCCATTTTTACCCTATCACATCTCATTGAAGCCACTATCATCCATGTAGATAAAATTAATAATGATAGCATCAAAAATATGACTGCAAATGAGTTGATATGTTTGTAATATTTGCACGACATTAGCTTATCTTGAAGCAAAGTGTGATTGATTTTCCATTCTACAATCATCTCATGTTCTTGCTTAAGATAGATTACTTGATTTGAAACAATTATAGGTGTGTTGTTTGCTTGATCTTCCTTTCTTAATTGTTCCATAGTTTGAAGAGTTTTATTTTCCTTTACATGATGAGCATGAACCACATATTCTTGAGTTGCTTTGGTTAAATGATATTGATTCTCTTTCCTGTAGAATATTTCTTTACGATCATACAAGTATGGAATTCCTAATACCATTCCACATTCACTTAGTGGCACCACATCACATGTTATCTCATCCAAAAACTTAGATGAAATTGAAAATTTTAATGTGCACTTCTTTGTTATGTGCATTTGATGATTGTTTCTTATCCATTTACGTGTGTAAGGCTTATCATGCATCTGTGTTTTTAATCCCAATTGCTTGACCAATTCTTCTGAAACTAAGTTAGATTGAGATCCACTATCTATCAACGTGTCGACCTTAGTGTGCCTCATGATGACCCTTATGTGAAACAAGTTACTTCTACAATCAATTCCTTCACCAATTTTACCTATCATACCAACCAATGAGACTTTAGATTCATCACCTGAATCTGATCCCAAGTTTGTTGGTCGTGTTGTTGCTGTAACTGTTTGCCTCCCTTTCTTCTCTTTGAACCACTTCAATATCTTCTCGGGACGCAATTTCCAACAACGGTCCTCATTATGCCCCTCTTTCTTGCAATGATTGCAAGAAGGATTCTCTTCCTTTCTTGCAGCTGAATTTGACTTCTTTCCATGCCACTTCCTTTTTTCCTCTTTCCTTGAAGATGATTCCCTTGTTACACCAACACATGTTTTCCCTACTTCAATGCATGTCTCTTGAACATAAACCTCATCAATATTAGTTGGTCCAAACATGAATACAATATTTCGAATATGTGCAGGTAAACCTCCTATATACTTCATAAGAGTTTCTTGGGTATGTAAAGGAATATCTAACATCAATGCCATTTTAAGAAAGCTATCTGTGTATTCTTTCACTATTTGTCCTTTTCTTAGTTTAAGATCTCACCATTCAATTAATTCTTTCTCTTTATAACCCAAAGGATATAATTGCTTTCTAAGTGCATAAATAAAACTTTGCCATGATGGAAATACATTACCCACTTGTTGCGTGCCATTTTGCAACTTTCTTTGCCACCAAATGAGTGTTTTGCCTGCAAGTCTAAGTGATGCCAACTTGATCTGAGTTGACTCATCCTTGATCTATTTCATACTATAATAAGCCCCCATCTATTTGACCCATTTTTCAAGTCTCTCTGCATTAACTTCACCATCATACATAGGTAATTCGAATTTAACATCAAGTTTTAATAAAGGCATTTCATTCTTATGTTTATGGACATGTTTTCTTGCATTGGATTTAGAACTTGAACTTTAAGAAGAATGAGACGAAGGAGGTGAATATGGAGGTGGAGGAGGAATTTGAGGAGGATCCTCTCCTTCTTCACTTTTTCCCTTTGAAGATTCACCAATAACTAGTCTCTTTCGTTCCAAGTAATCATCATACAAAACCTTCATCATCTCCGACATGTCGAAGAAAGTTTTTCGAAACTATTTCTCATCTTGAGAAAGTCCCTCTTCCGATGCCATCTCCTCTCTTTGAGAAGTTCTCTTTCTCAATCCAATCAATGGATTCTCTTCAACAAATCACCTTCACCATGATGTAGCTTTTCCCTGGTTAACATGCAAAACTCAAATCCAAACATCAACTAGCTATGATACCACTTGATCCGAAAAGATATTTTAAATGACAATGGTTTAGCTATTATGCATGTGTTTATTAACCATTTAGGAAGATGAATGAAAGAGGAATAATTATAGAAGAAACATCACATCCATATGCACATATATAGATCTGAAATAAATCAAGAAGAAAAACAAACCATAGAACACCAAAGTGATAATGGAGTTCGACAATCTCGCCTACGTCTCTAGGCCTTTGTCTCAGTGGGTGAGGCTTTCTTATTTCTATTCAAAGATTAAAAATGAAATCACAATAGTGCCAAAAGGTTACAAAATTGATCTGATCTTTCTCTACCAAATCTCTAGAACCCAACAAAAGAAAGGACACTGAAATCAGATGACCGGAGCTCCCAGAAATGGCTCGCAAAGGTGCGCTCCTCAATAGATTCCCTACATAAAAATGTCTTTGGATTGGAAAATATTCAACATAAAATTGCTCTGAATGTCCTCCCATGGCCTCAAGAATCCCTATTATATATATATATCTAAAGTTGGTAACCATATCCCAACTTCCCCCTAAGATCTAGCCTAAAAAAGGCCCCAATATCCCCCAATATTGGCCAAAAATCTCTAAAACTACTGCAAAATCAATACAAAATCACTATAATAAACTATTAAAACCCAAAAATGCACATCAATAGGGTGCAACCCCTAATATGTAAGGTGTCCATGTGCCCAAGCACTAACGCCTAGTGTGCTAGCCCCTTACTTCTTGGCTCCCGGTTACATGTAGTGCCATATGTCCCTGGTCCCGAGCTCCAAGAACTACTCTAATAAACCTTGGCCCCTGGTCAAGCACCTTGTACGGCGGGCTAGCCCGACTGTCTGGGTGCTAACCAAATACACCTACACCAACAGTTAACACTGGGTTCTATGGGATATTCGACAAGATCGAGGGCTAGAACATTCCTTACAACCGCGTGCCAAAGGGTATATACTCTAGTTCTATGGTGTAGTCATATGGTTTTTGCATCGAGGGATGGGGCCTAGCCCCATCCTGAACCTCCGCCAACAAAACATACCATCAAAATTAAATACTAAGTTTGAACTTAGGTGTTAAGAAACACATTGTGGGCGGGTTGGTGCGCTTGGCCCTACCAAGTCATTCGCCCATGCCCGAGGTCGCGGGTTCAAACCTCATTCGCTACACATATTTTTTCCAACAATAAAGAAATCAATGGGTGCCACGTGGCAGACCATGTCTGTGCCATGTGGCACCATGCCATTTGCCAAAAACATGCCATGTGTCGAACATTGGATGGTCCACATGCCTGCTGAGTGTCTGCCACTGTACCTTCCACGTGTTGTATGACCCTGCCACTATACCAGCCACATCATCGGTACATATGTTCCATGTCATCAGTATGGATGTGCCATGTCATCAGTACGGATGTGCCACATGTCACCCTTGCAGTGGTGACATGTGTCACTCCCTGATTGGTCCAGGTTTAACTACCATGTCAACAACCCATACGCCCAGTCACCCTGCCATGTGTCACCTCCAGAGGCTGTCACATCAGCACCAACTGTGCCTTCCACGTCAGTTGTATGGTCATATGGCATGTACAGTTATCTGCCACATGGCACTGTACAGACTGTAGGGACTGTACAGTCATCATTATTTTTGCTTGTTTGGAAAAGTGAACAAATTTCCATATCTGGAGAATACGATGTTCGTTTGAGCCCATTCAAGTTGTGTTGGGTTCATATTGACGAGGCCTATGCACACGTCTATTTTGAAGCCATTCTGAGAACTTTTATTTTTAGGGCTTTCTGAGCCCCATCAAGCTCTTGGATCTAATTCTGGATCACATAACTAATTACATGTCCATTTTTGGTAAGGAATCCATCGAGCCCTTCCTTGCATGCATCTGTGCACACAACAAAATCCTCATATGGATTTGCAACTTTTAAAATCGGTGCACTAGTTAATAAATACTTTAAGCACTAAATGTTTTTTTGACACTTGGCACTCCATTCAAAATTTACTCCTTTCTTTTGAAAATATGTTATTGGGTGTGAAATATTGGATAATCCCTCGATGAATTTATTGTAATAACCAACTAGACCCATAAATAATCTAACCTATGAAATGTTCATTGGCATTGGCCAAATTTTGATTTCTTCAAATATTTTCGAATCCATTGCTACACCATCTTCTAAAACAATGTGACCCAAATAATGGATATACTTTTGATAAAAAGTGCATTTACTCAACTTGGCATACAATTGATTCTCTCTTAGCACTTGTATAACCATTCTCAAATGTTTCTCATGCTCCTCCTTTGTCTTGGAATAGATAATAATATCATCCAATAATACAATGACAACTTGTCCAAGAAATATTTCAACACCCCATTCATCAGACACATAAATGTAGTGAGTGCATTTGTCAACCCAGAAGACACCACTACAAATTCATAGTGTCCATACCTTGTCCTAAAGGTTGTTTTTCTAGTGTCTCATTCTTTGATTCTCACTTGATGATAGCTTGACCTCAAGTTGATATTGGAAAATATTTTTTCTCCCTTCAAGTAAAAAAAATGATCATCAATCCTTGGAAAATGATATTTATTCTTGATTGTAACCTTGTTCAACTATCTAAAGTCAATACAAAACCTTAACGTTCCATATTTTGTCTTGAAAAAGAGAACTAGGGAACCCCAAGGAGAAACACTTGGGCGTATGTACCCCTCCTTCAAAAATTGTTCTAGCTGCATTTGCCATTATTTTAGTTATGGTGCACGCTCATTTTGTAGGGGTTTTGGATGCTGGGGTAGCTCCAGGAATTAAATCTACAAAGAAATCAATTTCCCTCTTTGGTGGAAATCTTGGAAACTCCCCAAATACATCTTCTTACTCTTTCAATACTGAATAATCTTTAAGACTTGGATCCTTATCCTTCATTGGTTGTTCCATATGGGATGCATGTATCTGACATCTTTTTCTAAAACTTCTTTTTAGCTACAATGCTGGAATTTCTTGGATAGATATAGGCCTTGGAATACCTTACATTATCCTTGAATTCCCTTCATCATCAAGACATATGAAATCATTTTTATAACAATCTAGGACATCATGATTCTTTTATAGCCAATCCATACCAATCAAGTAGTCATAAGACCCAAGCAGTATGATGTTCAAATTTGTCTTAGTGTTGATTCCATTCATGTTTATTGGGAAATATTTAATGAGCTCATTGATTATTCTCTTGGTTCTCGTATCCATCTGAACTAACCAAGACTCGTCATTATTACATTTCTTAAATTTTAATCTTTCAACTTGATTTGTATCTATATAGTTATGACTATCTCCAAAATCAATCAAAATATCTATGTGTTGATTATCAATCTTACCTTCCACTTCAATCATGTGGGATTGGTAGTATACATGTCTATTGTCCAAGGCTGCATAGATCCTTGGCATGCTTCTACCCACACCCTCTATTATCTCTTCTTGTTTGATGTTATGCACATTCCTCATCTTATCTTCCTGGTAAGAACAATATTTAAACATGTGATATCATTCACATCCCCAACACTTTATGGGTCGTTGTCTTAGCCTCTTTCCCAAGGAATATTTAATTTTATGATCACCATGAGATGGATACCCTTGTTGATGTGCTTTATAACTATTCATGATGAAATTTGTCTTTAATCCTTTCTTCCTTTGATCCATATAACCTTTATTCTTATCATACCAGGCCTTTTGGAGAGCTAGACTTTCTCTATTATGCTCATATAAATACTTATCCTTTCTTATGGATTCTTCCAAATTTCTGGGCTCATCAAATTGAATTTTATCCTTGTACAAGGATGGAATTCCACTCATGAACCTATGAATTTTGACCTTCTTATCCCAAGAATTTCCTTTCATATTCATCCATGGTCATGTTACAAAGTTTGATTTCAAAGAAAAATTGCATCTTCTTGTCATAATATTTTTATCACAAGTACCACTGCTGGAAATATTTCTTCAATGATTCTATGAAATTCTATTCTCATCGAGGTTCTTAACTTTCTTAAGTTGATCCCACCAAATATATGTCTTTCCTTGGAGATGGTAAGTTATAATTATGGCTTCTACATTTGATGAGTAATCATGTAACTGGAAATATTTCCTCATTCCCAACAACCATGCTTTTGCATATTCTCCCTTTCTATTATCTCCATTGAATGATGGTGGCTTGATCTTCCTGATCTCCCCTTGCAAGATGTCTAACACACGTCTTGTCATCTGGTGTCGGACAAGGGACATGCTTGGGATGATTTCCAACCTTGAACATGCATATGCTCTTCTGGATGATTTCCCTAGGGAATTATTATTATGATGATGCCTACTAACACTCCTTAATTGTCTAGATCTTCTATGATCATCCCTCTTATCATGAGATCTAGATGTTTCTACATGTCTTTCACTAGCTTGTTGTTTTGTGTCAAAATATGTGTTGACTTTCTTTTTCAACATATTCATACTCTATAGTATCTCCTCCCAATCATTCATAATATTTTCGTTATTGACCCTATAACTCTGCACTTCCCTTTCTAGGATTCACATAGTTACAAGATCATGCATGCCTCTTCTTCTATTAGACCATGTCTCAACATTTCCCATCCTAACTTGCAAACCTACAATATCCTCCTCATGTCTGTAATACCCTTGAGAATCTTCAATATCTCTAATTCTCATATAAAAACAAGTGCCTACTTTCCTGTACCTCTACTTCTGCAAGAATGTGCATGCAACAATTGCTTAGAATTAATCATATTGCAAAATATTTATTAATTAGATTATATGTCATTCTTCATTTCAAACTATGAAGAATTAAAATGCACTAATCCAAATTATGGGTTGATAGGTGGCTTATCCTCCTAAATAAATTTCCAAGGACTATTTGTTTGGTCAAATCTAAGCTCCGAGATGAATGTTATGGTCTCTAGAAGTTTAAATTATTTTCTCATGTAACATCCCAAGCCCCATATCGAGACATGCCAAACAAAATTTCCTTTCCAACTCTGATACCATTTGATTAATAACATGCTCTACAT
>ML877545.1:7023-24836 GCA_009831015.1 Picea engelmannii | reverse complement strand
ATTGTAGTCATGTCTCCATGGCCCAACTAGTGTATTGCACCAACTGCAACTCAGTTTTAAGTATGGGGATTTCTCCCTCTACATCTCATACTATATATGAATCATGTTTGTTCTGGTTGTCTTCATAAATACTGGAACTATTTCTTCAATAAGTGTCTCATCATAGTCTTCTCCCTTTTGTTGGGAGAATCCTCTGGACATACATCAGGCTTTGTACATTTGCAACATGTTTGATCTATATAGATCACTATTGGAAGTCAATATTGACTTCTCTTCTCATGGAAGAATCCATGTCCTAGTCTTTCTGACTGGCTTCCTTCTTTGTCACTGAAACAAGGGAATCTTCCCATGAGATTTCATATCTCCTAGAAGTTTATGAAACTATGATATAGTCTTCTCATGACATCTATCTCCCAGTCATGGAAGTTGACTCTTCATCTGATACTTTCTGAGATCGGGATTACTCTCGATTTCTTCTGAGTCTATAAGGACTTCATCATCTCTTACAGGGTATACTTGGTGTTGAATACCAAGTCGAGTTCTACTTCCTATTCTAATGTTTGGTCATTTTTGGAGCCTTCTGCTCCTTTCAGTTAATCTTCATATGAGATATTTTGAATCTCAAGAGATAGCTTCTTCTTCATCTTCTTTGGTACATGAGTGTATATGGTCATGTACATAGTCTGCTTCATGTCTCATTTAATACATTGCCTTATGCAACCTTCACTATAGCTTCCTCAGGGTTATTACCTGTGACCTGGAACAAGGTCAACAAAACAAGCAAGAATAATATCCTTTTGCTAATAGTAGATAAAGAAATAGCACGCATGATCATCACAGTATCTCCTTTAGAGCTATCACTCGTGGCTTGTCAAAAGAAAAGATCAAAATTAAGAGATACAATATGAAATGAGGTCAACGCTCTTATAGTGTTGTGATCGAACATTCCTTCATGGAAACCTAGAACTAACACACGAGGTTTCTCCTGGGACCTGGAGCCTTGTCCTCAAGAATGAGTGCTTGATTTTCTTCTAAGTCTCCTTCACTCAAGATGACGAGTTTTTTCTTCAACCTGTCTTCTATACTGAGACAATACACTATATTGACAGAAGGTTGGGTTAGAGGATAAGCTCTATGATCTCAACTTTTAATCCATCTAATACCTTGACTCATAATTTGATCAAAGGTTAGAATGATGGTCATAGCTACAATATGCAACAAAGATCAAAATAATGTCATAACAAATAGATGCATATCAGAATAATCAAACCTAGGTTGCATCATTCCTCTGAATGTGTTGGATCTTGATATCCTTTTGGATCAATGGCAAGAGATCCCTTCTCTTGCAAATACCCTTTAAAGCTTAACCATTTAAACATGTGTGAGTACATAGCTCTGATGACATTTGTAGGTAGAGGCACCATCTGGTAGAAACGATAATGATCACCAACTCTTAATAACTTCAAGGGTGTCTACAACTAGTACTACAGCTGCAACTGCAACTGATACTGCAACTGCAATTTATATTGCAATTGGTTCTAAGAATGCAACTACAACTGCAACTTAGGGTTTTATGAGGAAACCCTAATTTTTCAAACTTCAAATTTTGAAATTTTGATCCAGGGGATAGATGCACTGAGCTGAGGCGAGTAAGTTGGTGCAGTCAGATTTATGAAAATCCAACTTTTACCCCCTCAAACTTGACCAACAGATTTCTAGATTGGTTCTTCTGGTTTTCTGGTACTTTGTGAAAACTAGGGTTTCACTTTCCATGAGATCTAGCCACTGAAAAGTTGTGCTGAGGATGCCAAAGTGATCCTTGAGGAAGGGCGCACTTTTCTAGATGATTTTGGGGCTGAAATACTTCTTCAATAAAAAGCCTTAATTTGCATGTACGACAACAATGATGTTTTTCACTTTCTCTTGTGAAAGATCCTCTCTTCATCTTAGCTCTGATACCATGCTAAGGTTTAATCTATTATTAGAGTTCTTTGTATTTCACTAGATAACAATAGCATAATATAGGATCACTGAGAAATACACAATCATAAGAGACACACCATTTATCCTGGGAAACCCTCATGGGGGAGAAAACCCAACAAAAAATTCCTTATTATAGATAGCCAATACAATGCCAAGATATAACTCAAACAAATACAGAAAGTCCTCTCCCAAGAATGCGCCTCTCTCTCTCTCTCTCTCTCTTCTCCAACTGCAACTCCAAAACTTGCTTCTCAATGAACAAGTGAGTGTGTGTCTAAGTGAGGCGCTAGCCTCCTTATTTATACAACTTTGGCACGTATGGAGGTGTCTTTTCATTGGCAGGGACAACTTCTTCTTCTGGGTGGTTCTAACCATCTTTAATATATATTCTTGGGCCCTTTAATATATTCTAGGGATGACTTCTTATTCTGCCTATTACAATTATGTTTTGACCAATCCACAAAAGTGGATTTGGTATTTTACAATAGCCGACATGATCAATCCACAAAAGGGGATTGATTTAATACACTAATCCATTCCCATCCCATTCCTGTTCTTATTTACTCTATTCTATCTTCCAATCAGTCCTTCCAACTCGTCAATCGCTTGTTCAATCGACACAAGCAATCAAAGTGATTCGTTAGGTCCAGGGCTTCGGGAGTCATAGCTAAGTCAATGCGCTAATTTCTTTCTTTTTGAATGAGTTCCCTGCCCGCTAGTAGAATACACTTTGCAATTACATTATTTCAACAACCTAGACATATATTTATACATTACAAAATGGGCCTAAACATGGGTAAACCCATGGGACGACATCCCCATGCCTGTTACATAAGCCCAAAACCCAAAAAGTCCCTAAAAAGAGGTCGAGATCCCACGATATCCACTTCGTCTTGCGCTCCACCTTCGACAGCCTGTCAAAGTCCCAAAAATAGGTCAAACATGACCAAGGATCCTCAAAACTTGGTCAAGGGCCAACATGTCCACAACACTCACTTGTGACTTATTCCAAGTCACTCTAATCTGGGTAATTCGGCCTCAAAATCCTCGAGCTGATTCAACCTGTTGCTGTGCCATGGCCTCCTGCTCAGCTAACTCTTGGATTACTACTTCGTTGACAGGTCCCTCTAAGCATTGTTCAACTGTAGTGACGAATTTATCTAGTTCTGCTCCTTAACCTTCGATCTCTGTGAATAGTTGGAAAGCCTCATCCTGTATAGGTTGAAGTCTTTGATTCTCTTCCATGAATCTGCTCTGAATGGTGTGGACCTACTGTTGAGAACTGCGCTTTTCTTGGGATCGCTTCATCTTTTCAACAACTGACAAGGGCTTCAACTATGCCTGTATTGTTTTTGCTTGTTGCTTCACCTCCTGGAGCTGTGACTCTAGTACCTTCAGTAATAGATTCTCAGTGAGTCGCTCATAAGTATGGGAACTGTGAACACTTAGTTTTTTTACATTCCATGGTAAGGGCCTTTATTCTCTCAACTGTGCTTCGAGCAATTGCTTCTCTTTGATCCCTCACATCCTACAGAGTGCCAGGCACTATTTGTATCTCTAAGTCTGCTATTCTTTGTTGTATCTACTAGATAGCTTCTGCGAGGTTCTCCACTTGATGCTCAAATCAGTCTTCTGCCTTTAGCTCTAAGCCTATCACAGAGAAAAGTTCTATGTTGATTGCTTCTTTCACTTCGAGTTACTCTTCGAGCAACTGTTCTTTTTCTTGTTGAATATGTGCTTTGTCCTCTTCAAACTTTGTTTGGAGAGAAACCTTCTCCTGCTCCGCAACTCGACATTGTTCTACGACTACTTCTTTCACTTTATTCAAGGCCTGGGTGGCTTGTTCTGTTTCTTCCTGTGCATGACAAAGGTGAGCTTCGATCGTACCAGCTAATTTGCGGAGTTGGGCTGGCTCATCTCCCAATTATGGTTCTTTCGACGACAGGGGCGCAGTGGACACTGTGCGACTAGACTGAAGGGTCTGTTGTACCCCTCAGAGTTCAACCTTGATTATGGCGTACATATCCTCTTGCTTGGCTTCTTGTTTTTTCAAGATTTCCTGCAATGCGTCATTTACAGTTGCGATGATGAAGTCAAATTCATCGACAATGAGCATAGTCTACATATTAGTCAAGGTGGCTCTGGATTTCTTCCGGGAAGAGGGTTTTGGGGGAGAAACCTTCCTCTTATTCAAGGGATCAACCTCATATCTAGGAGGTGTTACTTCGTCTTTCTTCTGTTCATATTATTTTCCATTTATCTCTTCTACTTCATCATCACCCCCTCGACTAGGTGATACTGAAGCAATCTTTTCTGATGCGCTACTTAAGTCGTGGAATTCTTCGATCTTCTTCCTTCTGTTGGTTTCAGGTGTGTCATGTTCTTTGGGAGTGACCTCCGAGCTGTCAATTTTAGGGTCAGACATCTCTGTAGGATCAACGAGAAAAAGGAGGTCTACTGACCAATCCTTATTTATCTCCTCGAGGTCCTCTTTTGTGAGCTTGTAGTACGACTGAAGCTCCTCCTTATGCTCATCTACTCTCATTTGATATAGATGAAGTGACGATATGCATGAAAATTCATTATGGGTCAGAACTGTTGTAGGGTGTTTGGCGTCATGCGAGGTTCAACTTCGATAACCCTTTTCAGTTGGAGATAATATGTGTGAAATACTGCGTTCGACTGCCACTGTTTTCCCATATCGCTCGAATACCAGAGCGTGGTGAACTTCGCAGTAAGTGGTTCAACCGGCTCAATGTTTGGGAAGGTCACACCTTTTGGCATTTCCTAAGAAGTAAAAACGATGAGGATCAGGAGCCAGCTAACGTGGAACTCGTAGCCCTGATCCCATGCTTCGCGACAGTCTAGTTCCAGTTGGTTAACTAGGTACTTTTCCCAGTTCATCTGTAGGCCTTCCACGCATTTCCCAGCGAGGTCAACGACAAACCCTATGAACTGCGTGCATCTATTATTTCTCATAAGCTTTCCTACAATTAATTGGCATGCTAGGCGCACTACGCTATGCCGCATGGAAGCTACCTTGTAGCCTCATGTCTCCTTCTCGACATCGTCATAGGTATCCTTGATCTTCTATGATAAGGCACAATTTGTAGCTTTTCTTGGGTAGAAGTCCTGCGGGTCGGGTCCTTGCATGCTCAATCTGATTGTTGGATTCTCCCTTCTCTAAATAGGTGAAATGTTATACTTAAGCCCCAAAATCTGGATTTTGGGACTTCGTTTATTTCATGATTCTACCCATTAAAGACGCCATCCCGACACGCGAAATGGCAAATTTGTTTTTAGTTCTAATCACCATTATTAAATGAATAAGAGGGGATTATCATCTTTCATTACCTCGTACTCTCGCTCTTGGGAGTTACATGTTGAACTTTTTTAAAAACTCCGACTTGCAAAGTCGCGAAGTTGTGTTAAAGTTACCCAGGTTAGTATCATGAGTAAATCACTTTAAACCTTAGTTAATTGATATCGTGATTTTGTGACTCAGCGATTGCTTCCCCAAAGGGTAGAACCTTTGTAACTCCAATCCACGAAGTCGCGATATTCATTAATTAAGCATGGATTAATTAAAGGCTTAAGTCAAATCATAGAAAATTAACTAAATCGCACCATCGCGATTTCGGGTTTTTAGGGTCCAACGGCTAGGAGAAGAATCACCTGATACAATGAACGCCGAAAAGGGGATTAGTGACTAAAGATAACTTAATTAAAATAACTAAACCATATTAATTAACGCCTTAAACAACCTTTAGCACACACATTTTATGAATGAACTCTTGAATGTTTCTCCATTTTTCCTTGTCACGAATTGTCAAGCATTTATGGCATTTATTTGAATTTCAGTGAGGTGATGGATAGCAAGATCTCATTTTACTCCTAAATATTTATATTAAAATATTTGACTGTTCTGTCGGCAAGGACTCGCACAGGCTTAAATGTTAATACAGAGGGTTTCCTTTCATTATTTCAGTTTTCATTTCTATTGTGCACAGAGCCATTTCACCAGGATAACTTCTGTTTGTGTTTTCAATCTTTCCGATAGGGGATCTAGTTGCAAGTTTCTCTATCATGGCTCCATGCAAAGTTCCCAAGGCAGCTGGCGAGAGTTCAGGTTAGGGTTCAGACGTTGTTTCTGATACCTCGCCCCGAAGTATTAATTCTGTCAAAACATGGACGTACGTTTCCAACATTTTGCAATCCGAGTCGTTAAACTATTCAGATGATTCCAGCTATAACGAGAAGGATGACTTGTCAACCAAATACAAAATTGTCTCTCAAGCAGAGATGCAAAAAATAGCGGCAAGGCCACAACTTCTTCCCTATTATGATATGGTCAGGTGGGCACTGGACCATGTGGACATCCTGACTAGGACGATTATCAGTGAACAAAGGGTGACAATTGGGACTTTCAGACCGAAGCATTTACAGGCAATGTATAAATTGTCACCCACACAAAACCTTACTCACAATGCCAAATTCCTAGAGGGTTTCAAGAAGAAGGAATGCAAGCAGTATGGAAAAAATTTATCCGATCTGATCAAAGATTGGGTTTCGTACCCCGTGAAATTTGGGGCTGATACTCATGGAATCTATTCAATCTCCTCCTTAGAGACGCAATTCAAGTATATAGCGATGATGGCTTGTAGGCTATATGGGAAGGAGGACACTACTAACTTTTTCCTCCCATGGGTACCGCTTATTCATACAGTTGTTGAGGGTTTCTTCTTCGACTGGGCCAAATTGTTGTCTGACAGTCTCACCAGTCGAATCACCGAATATCAAGCACAGAGGGAAAGTAGGAAAGCGACTTCATTCTTTATGTCTTCTTACATCATGTATGATATTTGCTTCATGAAACCTTTCCTACTAATGAACTAGAGCTACGATCCATCTATTACAGATCCTATTCATGTCTACCACTCAAAACTTTGGGAGGATAAAGCCAAAGAATTCATCTACAAAATCTTCAACTGGGTAATGGTACCAATGCATGTCTCCATTTTTGGCCATCTGCCTCCCAGGATTTCAGATAACATCATGGCCAACCTGAGTAGCATGGAATATTGGTATATAGAAGAAGAATTTTCATACATCAGGGTCTTTAGCACCTCTGTTTCCCCATATGCTCTGCCTCTATTCTTGTCAGATAAACTATTGTGTCGCGAGATCGCCAGACAAACTATGCTCGGCGGGATAAGTAAAGATCTCAAAGGAGTATCGAAAAAGTTATGGCCTCCCTTTCCCATTCACATTGGTGCATATTCATTATTAGGCTTCAACCATGCCAGAGCTAAGGCTATGGCCTTAGAAGAAATGAAATTGGTGGACATTGAGTTTAAGAAACATGACCCAAATAAGGTTGTGAGAAACCACCTGGCGAGTTGTGGCCTGAAGAAGTACGAACACGAGGAGTCACCTCATGATGAAATCTTTTGGGGTGCGAGGTCCTACTCTGAAGTCCTAAGTCAGATTCAAGCGCTCCCGCTTGGAGATATGGCTGATTTCCTTAGATTCTAGGATCACCGACGGAGTTGTCTCCCCCAGGTTTTACAAGGAGAAACCCCAAAGCTTCCAGTTACATAGCAAACGGAAGCCAAAGGCTCAAAGGATTTGAGTCCTGACAAGGAGGATAACCAAGAGAAAACAGGGGAGGTTGGGACCTCAGAACGAGGAGCTGAAATCCCCTATCAATAGGAAGGAAACCCAGAAAAGGGTACGCTGGACAAGAAGGTCCAAATTCAAGCAGAGATACCCTCACAAGGGTTGGGTTACCCACTATTGCTCATATCAAGCAAGCCATCCAAGGATGCTATCCCGACACAATCATTCAAGGAAATCGAAAGTCCCATTGCTTCTATAACACCCTTACAGTTCACAAAGGGGAACATAGATGCAGGATGGATTTTTAGTGAAGAGCTAACGCCCATTTCTATAGAAGAGTTACCTCGTAATGAATTTTTCTTTGATAAGAAAAGGAAGGCCGTAGTGAATCAAGAATCGTATCAAAAATCGGGCACAGTGGCTAAAAGGTTTAAAATCTTGACAGAAGGAAAGGCTGTAGAAGAGGAAGAATTCACCGGCGAGATAGCGGGAACATTGGGGGCTTATGCTACAACCAACCAGTACTCGGTTGGAACTTTGAAGGACCAGTTGAAACGAAAGAAACTCTTTATCGGTAAGTTGGAAGCTAAGGTGGCTATGGTGGAAGAAAATGCTATGGATGAGGTGAGAAAAAGCCTCGAGAAATCCAGAATAGCCGATCTGTAGGAGATCGAGAAACTTAGATCTGACCTTGAGCAGGTGTGCCAATCGGTGCAAATAAGCCAAACGCAGGTAAGCTAGTAGGAGAAACAAATAATACAATTACAATTGAAATTGGATGTTGCCAAAAAATAGATCTTAGATATAAATATATTCCAATCCTGAGCCACCGAAATTCGATAAAAGGTATTAGCATCTCAACAGGACTTGATTGATAAAGTGGGAGCCATTCAAAATCACTTTCAGATGATATATCAAGTGCTAGAAGATATCTCCTTGAGAGAAAGAGAAGCTGGGGCAACTCGGGTTGCTTTCCAGGATGTTGTTATATCCACAACAAAAGTAGAGACGGTCAGTAGCTCCAAATTATCCATCACAAAACAAACCAGAGGGAATATCTTACTAAAGGCCTAGGAGAAGAATATATCAGAGAGCAAGGGGAGAGCTAAGGAGGTGAGGAATTCTTGCGAAGAAAAATTCACCTTGATAAATAAGAGTTTATTAGACCTTGATAAGGAAGGCAGTGCTCGGATGCTGGGAAAAATCAATATAGCTAAACACCTGCTAGATATCAAAGAAAATGTGGAAAAGGAGCAAGCTGAAATATCCCAAATAAGCCAGGTTGATATGGTCCAAGTGGACAAATGGCTAGTACAACCAAGTTTACAATTATGGTCTATCGTCATGAAATACCGACAAGTGGGAAAAAGATTGCCTCAGTTGGCGAAGAGTTGTTACACCTTTGAGGCCAACAACCAAGCAAAGCCTTCCAGGTTGATAGCCCATTTGGTTGAAAGGTTCGTCAATTGCATTAAGCAGGTGAAAGGGCAGGCTTCTGGTGTTAAATAACGACATATGTCACTCTGTTCTATTTATGGAGCCAGAGGAGTAGAGAAAGGAAGGCACTATGCCCTTATGAAGGAAGACAAAAGATGAGAAAACGAAATGTTTCAATCCTTCATTTGTAACTGACAAGTTTCTAGAACGTTTAGAATTCAAAATGTTTACAAGTTTGTTTAAATAAACATTTTGGAAAGGCACCAAGGGGATTTTTTCTTTTAGAGATTGTAATAGAGAAAATTCTCCTTTGCCAGGATTAATACAAAGCGTATTGAAGACTCCATATTCTGTCAACATTGAGTTATGTATTTTCCTCTGTTATTTCATACTTCATGTCATTTTTATATACATCTTTGATAAATGTTTTAACTGCAATTTAGTACAACTTCTACTGTGGCAATCAGGTTTCAATTATCTAGTTATTTACATCTTTTCCTCTGTATCGGCTATTAGCAGGTACAAGACCTGTGGATTACTTAGATCTCTACATTTTATGCTTTATCAAGGTGTCTCTTTTCTTTTCTTCTTCTGTTATAGCGTGGGATTCCTCTGGAATTGATGCCCCACATGGTTGACAACTCTATGTTTTATTTTCTTTCACACTCGGTTTCAGATTTTAACTTAGTTACGGAAAACGACCTTCGATTTTGTTAAACTTTAATTGTTTTCGCTGAATTTTCCTTATATAATAAAAAATTGAAATAACACTTTAAAACATCAACCCCTTTAAAATCCCTATTACTCCATGACTGTACCCATTGTAAGACAACCCAACATTGAACCTGGCTTATCAGATCAAACCAACATCACTTTGAATATTTTCGATACTACACTTAATACTGCCATCACCCGAGCCGAGCTCAAACGTTCACGGGCATCCATCAAACGGGATATCAACATTCAAGAATATTTGGAAGTGAGAAAAAGACAACTCATAAATCAACCATAACTTTCCTCCCTGAAATTGTTCTTTCCCTTCTTATCACTCACCCACTTTGGATGCCTAGACTCTATACATTATATCCTTGAGTACAAAATCTGGAACAACATCTTTTTATCATCGTTGCTAGGGATGAAGAATCGTAGTCACGTTCCCCTGAGAGAACAACATTTCCAAGTTTCATTTTTTGATAGTGAACAAAGAGAGAACACTTTGTTAAGGATACAATTTTATCATTCACTTGGCGACTCCACTTTTAAGTAAGCTGGCATCCTTTCGAAGGAACACCAGACAAAACCCAGATGCTAAACAGACCGTGCCAGTTTCCGACCCTGAAAAAATACTAAAACCAAGGGGTCTTTTCAAACAAAACATTGTTGTTTACCAACCCAAGTCTACTCAGTCTAAATATAAGACCTTTCTTGAACCTTCATCCTCATGAGAACCTTCTCTCGAAAAAACATCAGACAGTATTGTCGAAGCTGAGACCTTAAATTCCGAGCAAATCCTACCCAAGATTAAGACCGAAACCTCTCCGACTACCTCTTACATTAGTAGGGGTGGCACACCTGTCGTAAATATCATCCCTATCGATATCCCATCGACTCTCAATATAAACCTCTATGTCACTCAAGGCCTCAAAGAAGTTTCCACGCCCATAGATTCGACATTGGTGGGATCTCCCATTTATATATCTTGCAAGTCAGAGGAACCGAGTCCTCGTTTACCCTCTCCCCCTTTTCCAACTTTCACCTCCCCAGGTAAAAAGTTCCCCGATTTTTCCCCCCTCCACCCTGGGGAAGCTAAAGAGTCATTATACATCTTCGCCAAGCCTCTTTATAACACACAAATTTCCTCTCCTAGGTCATCCATGGCTGCCGCCGGAGGAGGAGTAGGGGGAGAAGGAGGTCAAAGCCAACAACTACCCCCTAGGGTTTTCACCAAAGTAGCCACTAGATATTCTCCCTTGGTCCTTCCAGTACCCCTCCATGATTTACCCGAAAACTGTATGAAAAGATTACCCAAGTTCACAGGAGAAGGGGATCTAACCGCAGCCAAGCATATCAACTTCTTTGATCAATTCGCTGATATTCTAGGTCTCGAACATGAGGACGTGTATTCCCATTTGTTCGTCCAAACCTTCGAGGGATAGGTAAGAACTTGGTTTTGGAGCCTTCCCCCAGGTTCAATATTATCCTATGATGCGCTAGAAGACCTTTTTTTCAAACAATGGGGCGAAAGAAAGGATCATTTATACTATTTGTCTAAGTTCGGGTCTTTAAAGAAAAAGGGATTTGAAATTGTTATGGAATTTATCCAAATATTTAACAAGTTGTACAATAAGATCCCTGTTGAAGTTAAACCGTCCCAACCCGCAACCAAAGTAACTTTCGCAGGAGCTTTTGAACCCAATTTCTCTCTATTGTTAAGAGAAAGGAGAGGGGTCGACTTAACCCAAATTCAAGACGCCGTTGTGGAAATTGAGTCAAACATGATGGCTTCAGGTAAATTAAAAATGAAAATCGAAACGTGAAACAAGAAAATGAAACGTTTTAGAGAACAAGCAGGTCCCTCTGGATCTGGAAGGTCCTCAGATGAAAAAATGGATGACATGGATAGGATAATAAAAAAGCTATCAAACAAAATCTCAAGAATGGAGCTAGACCAATCCAAAGCCGATCAATTCATTAAGAGAGAATTTAGGAGAAACCCCAATCCTCAGATTCAACAAAGACAGATTAAAAATGAAGATCAAAAAATTCAAACACCTCTAAAAAATGAAAATTTTATTAGAGGAAATGATATGCAAGAGTTCAAGGATTTGGAAGAAGACGTAAAAAATTTAGGTGACAACTGTATACAACCTCATTTGACAACAAAAGATTATGAGAAGTCTCTAAACACTGAACAATCATCAGGTGCAGATAATAACCTAAACAACGCTAATGATCTCCCTTATCAAGGAATGGCCGACACCATAATGGATGAGCTCCAACATAAATACAATCTAAGGCCTAAAAACAAACCTGTGTCAACTACTCAACCCAAGAAAATTTTTCCTAGGGGAGAAACATACGAGCCCTTCCAGAAAGAGACTGAGATGCGAAATAACAAAGGGGTGGACTCGTAGAATACCAATGTAAAAGAGGATGAAACCCAAGTGAGAAGAACTAATACAGTTGAAATGCGGACACCTGAAATTCCCAAAACCGCCGAAAATAAAATAGTCCAAACAAATAAAATGGATAAGAAAGAGTCTGAAGTTTCAACCAAGGAAACAGATAAAATTGCGAGAAGTTTCTGCCTAGAAAACAAGATAAATAAGATCAAGATACCAATACCTTTGGTCGAGTTGGCAAAGAATCCTATGTACCAAAAGAAAATAACCAAGATGATAAATTTTTCATATTTAGAGAGTTAGTCTGATGTGATAAATCTGGAAGATGATAAGCCTGATATCACTTTTGGTCCACATTTTGAATGTGCCAGATACCGTCGCCCCCTTCTATATTACCCTGAAAGTGCATGATTGACTGTTGCATAATTGCATGATGGACTCTGGGGCCTCTCATAACGTAATGCCCAAATCTATTATGGATAGACTAGGCCTCGAAATCACTAGACCCTATGGATATGTTTACTCATTTGATTCAAGGAGAGTTAAGTGCATGGGCATGATCAAAGATTTAGTAGTCACCCTCACCCAGATTCCAGTGAAAAATGTCCTAATGGATGTAGTTGTCACTGATATACCCCCGAATTATGGTTTTCTATTATCTAGATCTTGGGGAGCCAAGCTCGGGGGATCCCTTCAGCTGGATATGACCTACGCCATGATCCCTATTTTTGGCGGGCAATTCACTCGGTTATACAGGGAAACACGGTTGGCATATATGGTAAGTGATCCTTAGAATCCTAACAATTACCCTGTTTATGTCATCGATAAAGACCTGGGAAATTTTATTTTGTCTTTTGATGATAGTGAAAATAATTGTACAGAAGAAAGTTATTTTGATGAAATCAAAACCGAAAAGACAGCTAAAAATGTGTATAGCACTGGAACTTGGAAAATGTTTTTTGATGGTGCTTCTTCGTATGAAGGAGTAGGTGCGGGAGTGATTTTCGTAGCACCTGAAAATGAATTCGTTGTCCCCTTCTCTTACAAGCTACAGTGGGACATAGATTACACAAACAACGTATGAGAATATGAATCTCTATTCTTGGGATTGGAAGCTGCCAAGAAGATAAACATAAAGAACTTAGAGGTTTATGGAGATGCATAACTGATTGTGAAGCAGGTAAATCGACAGTACCAGGCCAAGCACCTGAGACTGAGGTCCTACATAAATTGCACCTGGGATCTAATGGAATTTTTTTTTTCGTCAGTAAAGGTTCATTTCATCCCACCAGCCAAAAACCAACAAGCTGATTCACTGGCCAAAGAAGAGTCGACTTTCGCACCCCCTACTGCTTTCAAATTAAAATACCACATAGAGGTAAGGCAGAGGCCATCCATACATAAAAACATACATTACTAGCAGGTATTCGAAGATGACAAACAGATCAGAAATTTCCTGGAAATGGTGGATGATTTCTCTGAAACTCACATTGAATAGGAAAACCAAAATGACCATACCTAGATTATGCAGGAAGGGGAGGAGCTTCAGGAGTTTCGAGAAAAAATCGCAAATCATCGCCTGCTAGTGTTAAAAAGTAATCAGATCCCTAAGGGCTTGATACTGCTGGAAAGGTTGTTTGATCAAAATGACATGCCTATGAGGTCTACCTTGCAGCCCCAACCGGAGGAGGTCAAAGACTGTGACGTGGGCACTGCCAAAGAACCTAGGATAGTCAAACTATCAAAGTACCTTCCTCCTGAGATAAAAAGCAAGTATATAGACTTACTCAGACGATATACGGATGTCTTTGCATGGTCTTAAGATGAGCTCAGAACCTATGACACCGCTGTGATTGAGCACAAGATACCTTTGAAGCCTGGCGTTAAATCCTTCAGCCAGAAGCTCAGACAAATCAACCCCATTTTACTGCCCATAGTCGAAAAATAAGTGAAAAATATTTTAGACTAAAAAATAATTATACCTCTCAGGTACTCTGAATGGGTGGCAAACCTAGTCCCGATTAGGAAGAAGAGCGGGGAGATTAGACTGTGTGTAGACTTTAGAAATCTAAATAAGTCCTCCCTCAAAGACAATTATCCTCTACCCAAAATGGATCATGTTTTGGAAAAAATAGTTGGGGCAAATAGGATGTCGATGATCGATGGGTTTTCCGGTTACAATCAAATTGCTATCAATGAGCATGACAAAGAAAAAACAACTTTCACCACCCCTTGGGGCACATTTATGTATGACAAAATGCCTTTCGGTCTGATGAATGCAGGTGCTACCTTCCAGCGCGCTATGGATATTGCTTTTGTCGGTGAAAGAGATAAATTCGTGGCTATCTACCTTGACGATATAACTATATTTTCTAAATCTGATGAAGACCATCTGATACATCCCAAGAAAACGTTCGAGAAATGCCAAAAATTTGGTTTGTCCTTAAACCCCAAGAAGTCTCACTTTGCGATTCAAGAAGGTAAACTCTTGGGCCACATTGTGTCTCGAGACGGAATTAAAATCGACCCTAAAAGGGTAGAATCTATAAACACCATAAATATTCCTAGAAATGTAAAAGAAATTCAGACACTTTTAGGAAAAATAATTTTTTTGAGAAGATTTATCCCAAACTTTGCTGAAATCGTGAAATTGATCACAGATATGCTAAAGAATAACAATGAAGTGAAATGGACAGTCGAAGCTAAAGCGTCGTTTGCACGCATCAAGAAAGTTATCAACAAAGCGCCCGTGCTGGAAAGCCCTGATTATCTAAAGGATTTTTTCATTTTCTCGTTCGCCTCCGAACACACAGTGGAGGCAGTACTCCTCCAGAAGAATGAAGAAGGTTTCGAGCAACCAATAGCTTTTTTTAGTAAAAGTCTTAGAGACGTTGAATTGAGATATGATATAATGGAAAAGAAAGTGTATGCTATGGTGAAGGCACTAAAGGATTTTAGAACCTACGTGCTACACTCCAAGGTAATTGCATACGTGCCCACCAGTTCTGTAAAATATATATTGGTTCAGCCCGATAACGATGAGAAGAGGGGTCAATGGCTTGCTAAAATTCAAGAATTCGATTTAGAGGTGAAACCGACGAAGTTAGTAAAGGGACAGGGTTTGGCTAAGCTCTTAGCTGAATCAAATTTCAGAGCACTTAGAATGAATAACCTGCAAGGATATGAAGGATGTGGGGATGTAAACGAGCCCGATGACCAAATAGATGTAACCAGAATCGAAGAGAAGTTTGCCTTATTGGATTGGTATAAAGACATAATGTCTTACCTACTGACCCTGAAATGCCCTAGTGATCTGTCTCCAGCTAAAGCCAGAACACTAAAGCTACATGTGGTGAAGTACTGTATATATGAAAGCCAATTGTACTGGAAGGACCCATTAGGATTCCTACTAGTTTGTTTGGTAGAATAAGAAAAAAAGGGGTCATAAACGAATTTCATGAAGGAGTATGCAGAGGGAATCACGCTTGGAGGGCAAAAACTTATAAAATCCCGAGGGCAGGATATTATTGGCCTAAACTATTCTCAGATGTCAACGCCAAAGTCAGAGCCTGTAACCCTTGCTAGTTGTTCGTGGGTAAACAAAAGCTTCCAGCACTACCTCTGGTCCTTGTCCAAACTGAAGCCCCTTTTCAACAATGGGGGTTAGATTTTATAGGCGAAATCAACCTGCATTCCAGTGCTCAACATAAATGGGTCCTCACTTCTATAGATTACTTCACCAAATGGGTGGAGGATATTCTGACTAGAAAGACGATCGATTCAGTGGTAATAGATTTCTTGGAAGAGAGCATACTGTCCAGATTCGGCTGTCCCTGAAAGATAGTAACGAATAATGCCCAGGCATTCAAGTCTATGGCAATGGTCAACTTTTGCAAAAAATCTAACATCATATTGGGCCACTCCATGACATATTACCCTCAAGGAAACGAGTTAGCCGAATCATCAAATAAAATTTTAATTACCATAATTAAGAAGGTGCTGAGAGAAAACAAAATATCTTGGCATGTAGATTTGAAGTACGCTTTATGGGAAAATCAGATAGGTACAAAGAAATCCATTGGTACTTCTCCTTTCCAAATGGTATATGGGATTAATGTGGTACTACCTATAAATCTAGTGCTCCATGTGATGAAGCTCTGGAAAGATGAGAAAGAAGAGCCAAACCATGTCACAAGAAGAATAAATCAGTTGATTGAGGTCCAACAGCATAGGACCGAGGTGGATGAAAGGATGCAAAAATACCAGGACAACATGAAAGCACTGGTTGATCATAAGGCCAAAAACAAAGAGTTCCTCCCCGACAATTTGGTTTTGAAATGGGATGCTAGGAGGGAAGACTCGACAAAACATGGTAAATTTGATCATATCTGGTATGGACCGTTCAAAGTCTCAGCTTCTGAAGGGACGAATTCATTTCTGTTAGAGAATTTGGACAGTAAAATCCTCAACACTCCTGTCAACGGGCGTTATTTAAAGCACTATATGCAATAACTGAGTTCCAAATCTCCATTGTATATACTGGTTTGTGTTTTCTGTTTTTATATCTTTTCGGTAAGTTTACTTTCATCGCAAATAAAACAGGTTAGTGATTTCCTAGAAGTAGAGATATGAAATTTCCAACACATCGAATCCCATAAATATTGAAGGAATGATACTCTTCATGTTGTTACCTACAGGATTCCGTCTTACAACCCAAACAACAAAAGGAGAAAACATACGATCATGTATCAGGAAATTGATTCACCCGAAACAGGTGACAATTTTTTTTTTTTTTTTAGAAGAGAACGAAATGGTAAGGTAAAGGTATGAATTTCTGAAGTATCTGGGTTTCAAACGAATATCAATTAAACGTAGCATGGTCTCACGAGTATGATATATTCACCTGACATGTCTTTAAAAGATTTTTTTTTACTGTGGATTCTAAAAGGGCTCACCCAAAAAAAAGGGGGGGGGGTTTCCAAGAGTCAGGATTGCGTGTTAACGTCCGGTTTTTTTGAGGTCCAAAGCCTTCTCCTTTTTCCTTTTCCATCCCTATCCTTCTCTCCTTAAGCTCTAACACCTTCCCATACCCTCCACAGATGAAGAAGAGGTTACGCTTTAGTTCTGGAAACTGGTGAACAAATCTTAGAAAATTAGCTGGCCTTCACGACTCCTCGGTCTCCTGCTGAATGAAGTTTTGCGTAGGTTGATCCTAACTCTCTTAGGTCTTTTAACAGGTTTCAAATGGTTAAGAATTTCTCAAAGGAAGACCCTTGGAAATAAATTCTCCCATAAATTCCTGCAGACTAGGACGTTTTGAAGGTCAAGAGAAAGTTGGTCCAGAGCACTCAAAGCAAGGTGACAGGCCACTGTAGCGAATATTACACAGATATCACCCTTGGTATACTTTATACCAAATTTATTTCCCCCACTTCATATTCCAAAAGTAAAATATAAGATAGATGGTGAAAGGAAATTCATAATTGATTGCCCCCATCTAGTCCAAAGAGATGATGAAAGGAAATTCATAAAATGATTTCCCTCATCTCAACATTTAAATGCAAAATCACAGTTTGGAGTGGTGAAAGGAAATTCAATAAAGGGAACCAAATAACTTCACCGGGGTACTGAACAGGTTCATTGGCAGTGAAG
>WSFP011470339.1:0-17813 GCA_009831015.1 Picea engelmannii | reverse complement strand
AGGGATAATCTCTGTAACTCACCCGTATGTGACCTCGTGCGTAACCCCTGTGTGAGAGGGGGATCCCAGATTGGATTTGACTCTCCCTAACTCATGATGCTACTGTTTGTTTTGGAAACTTTGGAGAGTTATGCTCACAGCCTAATCCAAAGTACTAAGCCTAGTCTACTGTTGCTGGAGGATCCTAGAAAAGAAAAAGTTCTAAATAATTTTTAATTAGCGTTGATTTTATAGCTGTTCTTCACGCAAAAAGGGGTGCACAGAAGTGAAAGGAATGGAATTATGACTCAGTCCCAAAAATGCGTCAAATATGATAAGCAGTCATTTCTTTTCAATGAACATCTATCTAAGGGAGAGAGAGAGAGTTCTTTTCACTAACAAGCACTAATAAGGAGTGTCCTCAAACAAATTTTCTTCAATCAAATCTTGATGTGATGCTAAAGCTTTTGATATGCCTTCTAACATACATAATCAATCATGAAGATGCTTTTTATTGTTTACATATAAATAATGATTAATTCAACACAATGCTTGTCTTGCTAATTATCTTCTTGGATGAATGAAAATCAGACCAACACAAGCAAGAATCATACAAACAATACACCCTCTCCTTGTGATCAAAACAAGAAGTGAAAGAAAAGAAACAATCAAAGAGAAATCAAACTTCACACCCAAAAGAAAAAGTCGAAGAACAATGATCTTAACTAAAACCAATATGAAAAGATATGTAGACCTTTGATGACCTTCACCAGCGTTTTTCGTTTAGTCGATGAGGAGAGAAAGACAATGCATGGGTTTCAATCTCCAAATGGCAGAAAAACTCAACAACAATAGTGAAGAAGGCTACAAAATCCAAACATCAAGATGTTTGTTCTTCATGAAAAAGACAGGTGTCAAAGCTGGAAAGAAGAAGGATTGACTCACAAAGTTACCCAGCAAGAGAGGCACAGAGGAAAAACCCTGAAAAAAACAATTTTGGAAGGTTTATTGGCCAAAGGAGGGCTGGCGCTCTGTTGTCAAGGACAAGGAGCATTATAGCGCTCTATGTAAGGCTATTAGGGAGCGTTGGCACTCTGTTAACATAGGGACAGGGGCGCCAGGTTCAAAAAAACTCCCAAAAGTGTCAAAAATACAGAAATTGTAATTCAATCTCAACAATTAGGCTGAGTATGATGGGGTAGGGAGCCCATCAGCTCATGAAACCAATCAAAAGAGGAGTGAACCAGGTCTGAAACAATCAAGGGTTAGAACAAGGTCAATGAGGAGAAATCAAAACAAGAAGTTTCGATTTGAGGCTATCTCCCCAGTGGAGTCGCCAGTTTCTGTTGTAGGAAAATCTCCCTGCGGATAGGTGGATTACCTCAAAGAGCTTGACCTTAACTCTAAGACAGAAAATGATTAACGTGGACATTGACTTCCTTTCAAATATATACAAACTAACACATGAGAAGGAAGGAGAACAAAAGTACCTTTTTATCGACGTTTGTCCCTACATGCTCCGAGTTGAGCTTCGATCCTTTGCCCCTCGCTGAGTCCTGTAGACAAACAAGATACAACCACTTCCTACTCTATTGATATTAGTTTGAAAATAGATCTATCTATCAATGATAAGTTCATGTAACATCAGACACACAGAAAGAAACAGGCCAAGCGTGTCATATTAATGAGAATAACGACAACAATACTTACAATCGTAGATGCGAATGGAACACCTTCGTCAAGTCCCCTTTGTCTAACCCTTTCTCGAAAGATCCACAACCTGGATGATAGCAGCTTCACTGATCACTCTCCTTTGGCTGACTATGTGTTTCCTATGAGATCATAGGTTTCATGCTAGCAATTCTTCCCCCTTTTTACCATCATAGAGCTTGCTTATATAGGTTAAGAGGAGGTTAACCTCTTGATTTATATTTAGAAAAAGTTGAGGAACTTCCTCCTTAGATCAGGGATCTCCTGATGGAACCAAGAATTCGAATGCAACTGCCTTCTAAACTTGAAAGATCCTCCCCTTATTCTCCTCAACGGGCCAACTACTGCCTCAGATTAGGCAACGCTCCCTCAAAATGGGCATCAGAGCACTGTAGCGCTCCCTAGGAATCTTGAGGGAAACACCAGCGCTCCAAAAGTGGATAGCGCTCCTTCAGAGGGGCAGGCAAGCGTTATAACGCTCCCTAAGGCCTTCTAGGGGAGCGCCAATGCTCCTAAGGCTGATGTAGGGGAGCGCTCACCCTCAGAACCTTTGCTTAAGATCTCTTCTCAGGTGTTAAGAGTTCCTTGACTTTAGTTAACCAGTTCCCCTTCTCCAAATCAAGTATATGAGATGTTTTAAGTGCCTCCTTAGTGTCATCGTTATGGCAGTATGGTTGAACAATGTTTTCAACACTTGTGAACAACTTGCGACACTTGCGAAAGTTGTAAGGAAGATGTGACACTTTCAACAATTGGGAGGAACATGCGACACTTATCTAGTTGAGTAATTTTGACGTGTAACAATTATTTCAAGTTAGGGTTGTTGACTAATCCAAAACTAGTCATGGTTGAGACAAGAAGTTGATGAGTTGGCACATACATGAGGTGTATAGTTGATGATGTTGGTACATATTGATGAGTCATTGTTGATGAGAAGTTGACACATGATTGGTATATACTTGGTACATGGTTGTATGCACTTGTTTATGGTACATGTTGATTACAGGTTGTTTGGCACAGGTTGGTGCATAGTTGATGCACTTGTTTATGGTATAGATTGATATATGTTGAGGATTGTTTCCTCATCTTAGTTGGTGCTAAGAATGTAATATGAGTCTTCCATATAGATCTAGTGCTCTTGTAGAGTTGTACTCTATTCAGTTGTTGCTGAAAAACCCTCGGATTGAAGTCCATAACAAAAATAAAAATTGTACATACATCTTGTGTTCCTTGTGGAGATGATTTGTTGATGATATATTGCTGATATGTATTCACATATAACTAATTATGAATGAAAACAATGAGTAATGAGTAAATGTTGAATGCTAACTAATGAGTTTTGTGTAAGAGGGAATTTTTGGGAAAAATATCCCCACACTCATTCAACCCCCCCTCTAAGTGTGGTAGGTGTGTCCAACAATTGGTTTCAGAGTGAGCCTTCAGTACAAGCCTTAAAAATATTGAAGGAGATCCATAGACAAAGAAATGGATGATGAAATACCAATCCTTGATGAGGAAAACTATTCTACTTGGAGAATAGAGATGAGAGTGTATTTGAAGACAATGGGAACAACTATTTGGATGACAGCCATTTGTGTATTAGTTCCATTGAAGAACAAGTCAAAGTTTGTAGCTCAAAGGAGAGGAAAGAAGAATGATGCATTGGCTCTTAAGACCATTCTTAGTGGACTCTAAAGCCCTATCAAAGAAAGCATGGAATGATGCACTTCTGCCAAGGATCTATGGGTAAAGCTAGAGGAGACATATCAAAGAAAGAAGGAGAAGGATGATATTGAATACCACTCCATAAAGATTATCAAAGGTAAAGAATATCCAAAAACCCTTGATTGTATTATTTCTAAATGTGATCTTGAAAAAATTTCAAATGAAGACAAAGAATCAAGTGACAATGTTGGCAAAAAGTAAGATCTTGAAGATACTTCAAATAAAGGTAAATAATCTCCGAAGACCCTTGATTGCAGTAATTCAAAATGTGATGATGTTGAATTTTTCTCAAGTGAAGAAGATGATCTAGAAACAGTTTGTGTAAATTTTTATGGAAATTATCCCATGGAAAGAATAGAAGAAGATATATTAGAACTTAAAAAAGAAGTTGAAGAGGGTTTATATAGATATTGAAGTGATCATTTTTATACAAACTATAACTATATTTCGGATAACACTAAGAAGTTTCATAGGAGAAGTCAAAGGAACATATTGAAGTTAAAGGGAATGCTCAAGGAACAAGAAGAGAGAAATAAGACTCAATTAGAAGAAAAGTAAGAATAGATCACAAGACTAGAGAATGAAAAAGAAGATATGAAGGTAGATGATGAGATTAGCAAACGTTTTGAAACTATTATTCATCTCAAGACCCAAATTGAAGAAGCCAAAAGGGTAGAAGAACCTTTGAAGAATCAAATTAATGAAAAGGAAGAGTCATGTGATAAGTTAGAAGCTAAAGTTGTTGACCTTAGAAAGAAGGTTGAGAAGTCAAACAAATTCTTGAATAGCTCACAAATCTTGGACAAGATCTTGGAAAGCTAAAGATCACCATGTGATAAATCATGACTTGGATACAAAGAAGAAGCTACACATGCTGAAGCAAGCACCTCAAAGAAGCATGAGGTAAGCCCATCAAAGAAGGAAGACAATGTTGCAAGGAAACCATCTACACAAGGAAAGGAAAATTTCAAAAGAACAAAGCAAGGAAGACATCAAGAAGCTATCTTTGGGACACTAAAGAAAAGGTATGAAAGTATTTTTCATGGGCATTGTTATTCATGTAATGGATATGGTCACAAATATTTTGAATGTAGATCTTATGAAAGGAGATATAATGGAAGATTTTATAACACCATGAGGTGTTGGAGATGTGATCAAGTAGGACGCATTGTTGTTCACTGTAATTGCATGAGATGCTACATCTGTAGTGGATTTGGCCACAAATCCCAAGAGTGTTGGAACACAAGAAGAAAGTCCATGATGAGGAATTCAAATAGCATGGCTAGAAGAAGGAATGCAGTTATAAAGGGAGACATATTTGAAAATATGGATGCTCAAAGCTCAAGTTCTGAGGAGCAGGGACATCTATAGAAGTGTGTAAAGAAGTCAGAGCAGCCAGAACAGAATAAAAGACTGAAGGGAAGCTCAAATGTGTCATCTACTGAGGCATATACGGGTGACAGTGGTATCAATTACGTACATACATAGGATGAACTTGTATAGGTCGTGTACATACACGAGTTGTCTATGCAGCATGCCACGTATATGTGGTGAAGCCTAAGGAAAATGGCTATGCATAGGGATTGAAGTTTGATTTGATGGTATAACTCTGTGATGCAGGGTCTGACATGGTTTATTGTAGGTTCTGACACTATTTGTTGCAGGTTTTCATGATTCTATATTGGATTATGTAAGGTGATGATGTAAAATAAAATCTTGGATCCATGGAACTAACCCATGAGTATGGATTGATGCATTTTCTGTTGAAGAACAATGTTGGTTATGAAAGTGAAGTTATGACACCTTGGTTATGTGATATATCTTGATGATGTATTGGAAGCTTACTTGTTGGAAATCTTGATCCATGCATTTAACATATGGATGGGCTACACATTGGGACATGTGGTTGGTGATTTGATGAGGTGATCATGTTGTACATCATTGATGATTCATAGCTTGATATATAATTGCTACATGTTTGGTATACTCATAGATGGCATATGCTTGATGATACTACACCATTGGTACTACTTGATCAACGCAACAATTGGTATTTGTTTAAGATACATGATTGTGACACTTGGTTCATGATGGAGACATATCATGAGTGATATGACACATGGTTGTCATATCGATAGATGCACATGGTTGGCATATTGGTATATGCACATGGTTGACATATTGGTAGATGCACATGGTTGGCATATCAGTGGATGCACATGGTTGGCATATTGGTGGATGCACATGGTTGGCATATTGGTAGATGCACATGTTGGCATATTCATAGAGGCATATGATTGATACATTCCATGGATGATATCTTTTGGCACATTGCATGATGTTGATGTACATGGTTGATGTACATAGGTGTTGTGCATGATGAGCACACATTTTTGTACAAGATGTGCTTGGTTGATATTTTTCTCATGATACTTTATTTCATTGTTGACATATCTTTTGCTTCATGATGCTTGGTATAGGATGAGTTTGATGCATGAACAGGTCCAATGATTGTTATATGGTAGCACATTTTTCATCTCGTAGAGAAGATAGGGGAGACATACCCATAGGGGGAGTCATTCTTCTTCCCATGATTCTAGGAGGAGATATTTATCAGATGCATACCTAGAAAAGAGCCCTATATTTGATGAAAGAGAACATAGGCATAATTCCAGGAGGAGCGATGGTCACAGAGGGAGTATGTTCAATGTATTTTAAGCATTACATCGGATTGATATCCCTTGTTCAAAAGGGGAGAGATTATTCAGAGGAAGATCAAAGGCATTCAGACAGGAGGAGCATCCCCAAGGAAATTTCAAGCAGGGGGAGCAGCCCCAAGAGGAAAATGGACCTTTTCCATTGATGTCAAAGGGGGAGAGATAGTCACATTGATGTGATTGATGATTATTGATTGGGAGAGATAGTCACATTTGGGAGGGATAGTCACAATGACTATTGATGTAGAGCATGCCTTATCTACATGTTGACATGAATAATTGGTAATTGGTGTTGACATCAATATTGGTATTTCCATCAATGCCAAAGGGGGATATTGTTGGATCATGTTGTCATTGATGTCAATGGTTTGATTGATTGATGTCAATTGATTGATTGATGCAAAAGGATTGATTGATTGATGATTTATGTAATGTAATATGTATTGTCCTTGATGAGAATGCATGATGAAGATGGATTGATGTGGTCTCATTGGTATATAATGCATTGTTGGAAAAAGGTATAGATGTCTCATTATTGTATTATCATGATTGATAAGGTGCACAAATGGATGAACTCAAAAGTGGTCCCCTTATGGTGAAAGCCCTCATAGGAAGATGCTTTGTGGATTGAGTTATCCTAGAAGAATGGTTGGAGGACCCATGCTCTCATTATTGTCTTATCATGATTGATATGGTACACAAATGGATGAACTACAAAGTGGTCCCATTATGGTGAAATCCCTCATGGGAAGACGTTTTGTGGATTGAGTTATCCTAGAAGAATGGTTGGAGGACCCGTGCTTGTATGTGGGAATAATGAGATGAAGATCAAGGAAAGTGTTGGTGAAACTATCCTAGATGGATAGTGCTTGTCATGCCATTTCCGATGATATGTCACATAACTCCTCATGGTTTGAGAGTTATGGCCTCACGAATATGAAGGAACCCCACATGAAGGCTTGAATCCCCCAAGTTCAAAGAAGTCAAAGTGACCTGAAAGAAGAAATCACTATTTAAATGATAAAGCAAAGTGATAAAGTCAAGGTGGATTATTTAAATAATAAAGAGAAGTGAAAAAATCAAGAAATGATAAAGTAAGGTGAAAAAATCAAGAAGGAATATTTAAATGATAAAGTATTGGAGAAATTTCTATTTATGGAAAGTGGTTAACCTTAAAATAAGGAAAATAGGTTAAGTGACCTAGAAATGGGTTAAGTGACCTAGAAGATGGAGAGTATAAATAAGAGGCAAGGGTCTCTCATTTCAAATAACACTTTAGAATATTGAATATATATAGGTGAATGAGGTAACCAAAGGATATATAAGATGAATTTCAGAGGGAAGGTGAAGAAAAGAGGCTCGGAATTCAAGGGATGATAAATTATTTTCATGATGCTTTCTAAGGTATGTTATTTACAGGTCATCTCACCATTTTCGCAATAATTTTTTTTCTATAATGATTCAGACCATGAGAATGATATAAAAAATGAGGAAACATATCCAAGTATATGTGGTAAAAAATTCATCTTGTGGGTCATTGTATTGTTGGAGAAACACTCCATGGAAAATAGGGTTTGTGGCTAGTCCTGAAACTAGTCTAAAACAGGTGTTTCGGGTAAAAACGTCATAACTTCTTCATATCAGATCCAAATTCAGTGAGACAAATTGTGTTGGTTAGAGTACAGTATGAAGTATTCTTTGTATCAGTTTCATATCTATTAAACTAATATTACATGCGGGGAACACTCTACATGGTCTCTCTCTATAATAAGCCAGAATTCAACAAGGTGTGCTATTTTTGCTATAACGCCTTTTATGAGAGGTTCCAAGTAGTGAAACCTGGAGGAATTGCACAAAACACATTGATTAACATTGTGTATCAGTTCCGTATCTTTATTCATTATATGTACAAATTTATGATTATTTCAAGTTAGGGTTGTTGACTAATCCAAAACTAGTCATGGTTGAGACAAGAAGTTGATGAGTTGACACATACATGAGGTGTATAGTTTATGATGTTGGTACATATTGATGAGTCATTGTTTATGAGTATTTTATGCATGCTTGGTATATATTTGGTACATGGTTGGATTCACTTGTTTATGGTACAGGTTTATGACAGGTTGTTTGGCATAGGTTGGTGCATGGTTGATGCACTTGTTTATGGTATAGATTGATATGTATTGAGGATTGTTGCCTCATCTAAGTTGGTGATGATAATTTAAGATGAGTCTTTCATATAGAGCTGGTTCTCTTGTAGAGTTGTACTCTATTCAGTTGTTGTTGAAAAACCCTCAGATTGAAGTCCATAATAAAAAGAAAAATTGTACATACATCTTGTGTTCCTTGTGGAGATGATTTGTTGATGATATATTGCTGATATATGTTTCTTATATGTATTCACATCTAACTAATTATTAATGACAACAATGAGTAATGAGTAAATGTTGAATTCTAACTAATGTGTTTTGTGTAGGAGGGATGTTTTGGGAAAAAGAACCCCACACTCATTCACCCCCCCCTCTAAGTGTGGTAGGTGTGTCCAACAAAACCAACAACAAAGATTGTTGTTACTATGAAACTCACTCATGAGTTCACTCTCCAATCCTGATAAGATGGCTCTTTAATTTCTAGCTCCAAAATGCCCCCAAATTCTCCCTAGATCCTTGCTATAGCTTTGGTTCTCTTTTTACTTACTTGTTTCTTATTGTTCATTCCCAACAGACTCTGTAAAAAATGACTTTAATATCCCATACAAATTTCATTTATTTTCTGAAGACCATTGACTGCTCACTTTTCCCAATCTTGATTTCTTCTTCCCCATGGTTTCCAATAACTACAGGATGTGACTCTCATAGCCTCCCTCTTACATGAGTTTAATGATTGGTCTCTGATACACTCAAACATAAATTAAATTTTTTCCCCAAATGATAAAAAATTCATAAAACTCATTTTGGATTAATACCCATAAACCATTTCCACATTGGGTTCCCTTTAGACACTCTCATGCATCTCCCCTCTCTTGTGGGTAAATATTCCCCCATATTTGTCCATATTTCTAGGAGCTAGTATCACATTATATTTATTAAAGTTCAGAAAATATATTTCACATATTATATCATTTTTCCACAACCACATTAATATCTACACTATGCATTAATTAACCTGGGGATTATAGTGGGTATGTTACAATATTAACCTAAAAAATTTGGGTGCCAATATGCCCCCAACACTATTACTCGACTCATCCTTGAGACAAATTCCTCATGGATGGACCTTCATGATTGTCTTGAGTAAGAGAAAGTCATCATCATTGGAGGATCCAAGTATCAAACCAAGTTGTTTTTGCAACATGGTTTGAGTAAGAGAAAATCATTGGTTTGGGCTATAGTTGCAACCTGACATAGTTCCTGAGATTCAAGTAGGCCCCAAGGTAAGCAATGGATATGGACATAATTTGACCAAATTATCAACTCCTCCCTTTTGATGGTGTCTATGGTGGTGAATGAGGGATCTGTTTAAATCCCACCATCGAGACACCAACCCCTTATATGAATATAAGTTCCACCAAGAGAGAGGATCATCCTCTACTTGCCATTTTTTTCTGATACGAAAAGATAAAAGATGAAGACCTCTTAGCTTGGTGGAATGAATAGCCTGTAACCTTGGGCTATCCACTTCAGCAAAGGTTTTTATCCATGGTGACAGGAAAACTATATTCAATATTAGAGAGTTGGTGCACTATCGCACCTTTGAAGCACAATTAAGGGAACTGTGGTGTCTATGGCTGCATGTTGTTGGAAAATAAGCAAGTAGGGCCTCGACCGAGAAGCTGATGATGAAGTGGAAATATTCATGAGAAACAGAATATGGTTTCTTGGGATTTCTAGCGAGAATGGGAATCACACGTCCCTGAATGTGAGGGAATTTGGACCATGGAAAGGAATCTGGGTTAGTGGATAGTGGGAAGATAATGGTGAGTAGGGAGAAATCGAGGGCATGGATGATGATCTATATAAATATGGAATGGGACGTGGAGCATTTCTCCAATGACTACATGGGAGGAAGTGGATATATAGAGTCACAAGTGGAAAGAGGGGGGAGATGAAACAAAAAAAGGGGTTGGCCAATGAGATTGATCAATGGATAAGTATAAAATTTTGGTGAAGTTCCATAGATGGAGATATAACAGTTTAGATCCATCGTACTAGTGATGTGTCTTTTGGAATGTGGCATCATATCTTATTACTTTCCAAAGCTATGGGTGATCCACCCGACTATAATTGGTTGACCCTTCAGTGTAATGTAGCGATAGGTAGTTCAATCTAGTCCCATGTAAATCCACTACGTAGATTCTATTCTAAACACTAGTCTGCACATTATCACTTGATGTAATGTGATCAACCTCAAGTTGAGTTGCACCACACTAACTTTCTCCTTTTTACACAACTTAAACACAACGAAATTAGCTCAATATAAATGCACACAAGCGTACTGAACACACAACACTACTGTGCACGCAACCATTATGGCATCACATACCAATTATGAATTTTCTTTGTGCGTGGGGTATTTTCCTACATGCACAAGCAAATTCCACCCTCTTGTGCACACATGCTAAATTTTTGTGCACACGTCCATTAACTCCTTTCCTTAGAGACTCATGACCAAAATCATAAATTAAATCAATAGGAAATACTATCAACATTTGTCATACTCATGTACGTCTACAACACAGGCTATAAGCACCATACTTACATGTGCAAGCAACATTAAAAATAATAACAAGAATTACTTATATGCAACAACATATAAGAATTAAACCATATGAAACATAGATAGTTGAGAAAACACTAAATAAGGAAAGAATATAAAGACACTTGTCTTTATAAAAAGTCATCAACTACAAACATGACTCAGACATTCCTCACATTCATAAACTCTACTACTAATAAGATTTCAGGAATAGGTCACCCTTGAGCTAGGGCTTATCTCCACTAGGGAAAAAGGGTTCCTAATGCAAGGCTAAGGTCTGATACTCAATAGAATTTCTCAGTCCAAGGTGTTACTGCTGCAACTAGTCTACAATATCTCATTCCCCATGCACTTATTACACCCAAGGAAGTGTGCCCCTTCTTTTATCAACAATCCCTCAACTACTTCACTTCCCTTCCAGTGTTCCAAAAACATGTCGGAAAACAAATCTCTAAGCCCTACAAATAATTCCCAGCTCACCCAAGAACAATTCCCAGCAAAAATCTCACCTGGAGAGTATGCTCATGGGCCTGACAACCCGCCTCTTCATCAACAAATCTCTCACCTAGAGAGACTCCTCATGGGCCTGAAAACCTTCCTCTTTGACAACATAACTTTGATACAAAACATAAACCCCTTACAATATCTTCTCTTCAAATAAGGTAATAGTCGAATTTTCCCAATAGTCCCGCCTCTTCTTCCTTTGAGAAAAATGTATAATCCCCCAAAATAAACTAATTCTAACAATATATTGCATGCCTTAAAATCAACACCTATCACCTTTAGAAGTAGATTAAGCCACTTGGTGACTCATTACCTTCCCTCGAGAAATTACGATAAAATAGTTATCCATAACATACACTTTTCTAGAAATATTAATAAAATATTACCTAAGACTTAAGTCCCCCCCCCACTTTTCCCCTTTTCCGGTAGAGTTATCCCCCCATATTTTTTCATTTGATCTATCTGCATGCAACGATGTGATATTATTAATTACTGTGAATACATTTACATGAATAGGTGCACTAGGATATTTGCATCTTGGCTCACCAACCTCATAACGACACAAGATCTCTAGTCTAAATACACACACACACACACACACATACACACGCATATAAACAAGCTCGATGCGCACTTTCAGGTAATTCCCATGCACTTACTCAAGTGCATGAAACACTGTGAAATATGTGCACTTACCCAAGTGTATGCAACACTATGAAATGTGTGCACCCTTTCCTTGATAAAAAAATATTTTTCCACTACTTAGGAGTGCGCAGAACCAAAACTTGATGTGAAGGGGTCACTAGCTTATACATACAATTACAAAAGGTTTAGATTAGGGACATTACATGTAGCCCTAGATACTAATATTTACTTAAACAAAAACAAAGGTTAATGATACACAACTAGAGGATTAAGAGTAAGCTATGATATCATAATATTTAATTTGGAAGCATATATAATTTGATGGATGACATTGATTAGGAGGAAGATTCAAAACTCAGGGTGGACAATTGTGTTGAGGTGCATGCAAAGGAATCCCAACAACTCATCAATTATTTCCTGGATGATTTTATTACTAAAACCTATTCCATCATTTAATTCAAACCATACCTTCCACACTAGATAAACAAGAATTAACTTTTTGATATTGGCATTATCAATAAGGAAACCCATGGTCAGGTCATTGAAAATTTGAAACAAATATGGTTTTCCATTTATCTTATGCAATAGTATAAGTGGGAGGAAAAATTAAGAACTATAAATATCAGTTGGTGATACTAAGGGGTTGTTACAACAATACTATGAGCTATATTTTGAGGAAATCATTTTTATAACCCCTCCAACATCTTATACCATCCTCTTGCATGATCGATGGACAACATTCAAACTAAAAAAAGTAGCACCTAGAAACCATAAGTAGTGGAGAAACCACAAGATTTTATCAATATATGTATCTCTGCTGATATGAAGGACCAAAATTTGTGGTATGAACTATATCTCTACAATTTCATACTAGAGGAAAATTCCCACTAGAACCCAAACCCCTATGTTGGGGATGTCTAGTTATGAGCATTCATATCTCACATACTTGGCATAGTTCAATGGAAGAAAAATATAGAATTCCATGCAAGGATTGAGGCAGAGGAAAGCCTAAAAGTTAGAGAACAATATCCTCTAACTCAAGTGATGAAGGATGAATTAAAAAGGTTGAGAAGGGACCCAAGAGACATTGTCACCATTCTACACCATCATAGGTATTCCATAACATAATACCTTGAAGTATTGAGGGAACATTCATTATAGGAAATTGTGTTCTCTCATGACACATGGGAGACTCGTCCAACTTATTTGAGGAAGGGTACCCATATTTTGGTATGGAACTTAATAGGGTAGCATTATATTCCAACTCCTTGTTGAGATATGGAACCAGGTGGATTGGGTTACGATTCCATTTTCTCATTATTTGGTGCCCAAGTTGGTTTTACATGGAATCTGTGAGTTGGAATGAAGAGGAGGAAAGGGCACAATGGCTACAATTGGACATAACCTTGGGCTACTTCAATACAAGGGATTATGGGCACCCAAGATTTAACTGGTGGGGACTACATGGAAGGGTTGTAGAGGAAGAATAGCTAGAGTTGCATAAGGACATGAAACTATACCAACTGGGGGAATACGATGACTACCATTTTGACATCTTTTTTCTCTATTTTTTTGCCTATAACACATATCTATTTTTTCCTTTTTCCTTACACTAAGGACTCATTCCCCTATCTTATTCTAATTATTCATAAGGTATATATAACTTCCACTTTAATTGTATTATTTCATCTTTAGATTTAAAAGTTAAAAGTGTGTTTTAGATTGTTTTGAATCATTATATAAATATCCACATGTGTCCACAAGCAACCTTGCCAACCGAACATTTATGAACATTGTCTAGTATTTCTAGGTTAGAAAAATACATGCTTTCAACCATTGGATGAAAAGGAAAACAAATTAAAGGGGCTTTTAAGAGTCTCATCATAAAAATTTTGACCCTTAGCATGAAATATTCTCTTCATAACCAAAGAGGAAATGAAAACATATTAACATGGACCTTGTGGAATATCCAACAACTATGTTAGTTTGCAAAGATCCAATCCCTTGTAAATGCCCAGTCATGCAAATACCTAGAGGAACCTGTGACCATAGGATGGAATCAATGCTCCAATTTTCCAAAGGTTATTCCCGTTGATAACTTCTGGACTGATTATGTTGTGTGAGCCAATCAAAATACATTTAGAATATTTTTTTTTTGTTTGGAATAGATAGTAGAATTTGAGGGGCCTTCTGCTCCATTCCTTGAGCAGGTAGTCCCCCTTTTATGTATATATGTGTGAGCACTCTATTAGGGTGATAGTTAGACTTACGAACCTAAACTAAAGGCACTTGATCTATAAAAATCTATTTTTGTGAGACTTAATAGATCATTGGTTTGTGAGTGTAGTGTTCCCATAATTTTGTTCTAGTGATTCTGTGAATTCAAGTATAGGTCGAACCTTGAGGTGGGCCCACTCAAGGTAAGGCACTGTGTTATTTTTCGTTTCTTGTATGTATTTAGTTTTATCATGTTGGTTCCTAGATTCACTTATTCTATTGTTTTTTTTTGTTTTTTTTTAGTACTGGGGGAATCGACAACTGGAGGTTCTCGTACTCGCGTGACACAGTGTCGATCCCTATCAACTACCACTATAACCCCAGGTGCAACCACCCAACCCACAAGAATGGCACATGAGTAAATCCGGGTGAGAATCGAACATGAGACTTCATTTTACAAATTTCCTTCCATTTACACGACACTTGCCAATCCGTCTACACCCATGCAAACACTTATTCTATTGTTTATTTATATTGTTATGTATGATTTTAATTTGTTGTGTTTCATTTTAGTGCTCTACCTCATCTTGGTTACATTTAGAATATTCTACCGAATGATGATGCTACTAAATTAAGGTTTTTCTCAGATAGGATTTAGTAGGATCATTAAGTTCTCCATTAATACTTTAGTATGTTGAGGATAATGTTATGTTGTGGACATGATTTACAATGGTTGTAACATTTGAGGTGTCATTAACTGAGTAGGAATTGGGAATGTTGTTGGTCATCTCATTCTAAATTTTTTCTTTAGTATTAGAATAGAGGTTTTCATTATCTTTCATTTGAAGTATGTGTGAAAGGTATATTAGATGGTATAGTTATATTTTATTTTTCTACTTTAGTTTATGTGTGCTACATAATCTGTTGTTCTTGGTACAACTTGGGGAAAAGACAGAAATGGTGAGATTACAAGCTTAGTTCTTAGTAATTTGACTATTAGAGGTGCCACCAGCTGGGATAGGGATCTAGGATATTGTCAATTCCATTTTCCATGATTCATTTCAGTTTATGATTACTTTCTTTAGATTAAATTTCATAATACTGGAAAAATCCTTATATGTATATTGAATCGAGAGCATTAGAGGAGAAAACAATACTTCAGGTTGACAAATTAAATGATAGTGTATTATGAAACAAAAAATATGAAGAAATGTACGCGTCGCCAACAAGGAATAAATCAATTGTGGTCTAATAGTGCATTATTGAAGAGAAATTCAATGGGAAAACTAAAGAAATTTTCCAGTGCCCCAACATCCCAGAAGGAAAATGCTTGGTTGTGCACATTACATAAATTTTCCCTTTCCAAGTTATCCTAGAGGGAAATTCATATTGCAATGGAAGCTATTGGTGTGTTATATGAATTATCCAAATTATCAATATCCATGGGCCTTGAATTAATAGCCTCCTCTCTTTTCTTATCCTCTTCCTTATTTTCCTTCATTTCTTCTTCTTCTTTCTAAAGCCTCACTGGTTTAACTTCTCCTTCAAGAATTTAATTTTGTACCTTAGTTGATACTACTAATTCTCTTGGTTTTGTTTCCTTTTATTCTCTTTCACATATATCCTTTCCATCTCTTCCTATGTCAACTCATTATCTCTCTTCTTGCTAACTCTCTACCTATTATTTTTTCTTATCTTTTTTTGCCTAGCTACTTCTCCCCATCATAAAGGACACTTCATCCAAATACATGGCCATTTTATGGAATTATTATTCTTTCCACACCTCATTTTGGTAAGGCCATCTATATTTCCTAATGTGAAAATTTTGATTGACTATGTACAAGCATTCATGTCTCTTGAACCTTTCCTCTATAAAATGGAAGGTGATAAGGATTTTAGCTTCTACAACTGCTTCTTTTACATATTTGAATCCATAGGATCTTATGTGGAATGGAAATGGAGGCCATAAATATTTCTTTTCATGGGAAATATATTTTTCAATTCCATGTACAAAGGTATTATAGGCCACTTCTTGTAGGGACATTTTATCAGGGATAAAATTTGGGAGTAGATGAGGAGCTTTGGTAGCTCTGAACACCATGATGTATGTCCATTTTCTAGTGACATGTCATTTAACTACTTTGTGAATTTCATGAATGGTTTTATCAAACATATACTTCATACAAACTCAAAAAAAGTATGTTGTGCATTGGATCTATGGACTTCTCATAGTTTTTTATGTAGTATATGCTACAACGATGCTCCCACAAGCTATGGAAATATACATGAATAGTGATTTCACTTGGTTTCTACTACCACCCCATCCTAGGGAAATTATTAACCACATAGGAAATGTCAAAAATGTAATAAGATATAAATAATGTATGGTTCATGCTTGGAGCCATATGTTTGTCTCTAGAGATAGCCTAAACCATGGATGTTGATAAGATGGAAGCCGAATTGAAAATCATGATAATTTAGGTGATATCATACATCATAGGCACCAAGGACTCTTGAATTGAGTTTAATATCCTCCTCCATATAGTTTTTTGATGATATCTACTATAATTTTGAATGGTGTACTTATATGGGTGGTAGGATACGTCCCCAATCTCCTTGCTATGAAAGATTTAGTTTTGACCAAATAACTTTTCATGAGGTCTTGATAGTTAAACAATAACTACAAAACCCATTCATCATCAATATATACCTTACTAATGATCTAGGAGATGACCTCAATATAGGGAAATACTACAAGTCAAAATGCAACTTTGTGTATTCCTGACCATTTAATTGATTAGTAGACACTAGTATTTTGATATGTGTCTCCAAGAAGGAGAGGAATCTATTGAAAGGTTTACTCTTTAAGAATTTAGTATAGTTCACCCCACTTGTAAGCTATTCCCACATCCATGTTGTATCAAGTGTCTCAAAAGACAGGTCTAGAAGTACCAACTTTTGCTTCAAGTTTTATTGCTTCTTCCCAATCAGGACTAAGCTTGATCACCTACACTTTTTGCTTTCTTGGTATTTTGGATGCCATTTTTGGGTCCTGTAACTCATGCATTTAAGAAGTAGGCAACATTAGTGAAGTTAAATACAAAAAAAATGGCTATTTTAGGAGAAGATTGTTGTAATGAAATAAAAACAAGGGAGGAAAGAGAGTTTCTTATCTTCAATATTGGGAATTTCAAGAGTATTTCCATAATGGCATCTATCCATTTACTTTGTTTCTTCTACATATCTAGTGGGTTGACCATCTCCAATATCATCTCGAGGGAGATGTAAATAAGTAGAGAAATCAAATAAATAAGGAGGTGAACATAATGTTTTTTCCTCATTCCTTGAAGATAGCTAAGATAGGGGTGGTTCACCAATGGATATCTCATAAACAATGAATATTTCCCTATTCACATGAATTTTATATTTCTCTAAATTTTCATATCAAATGGTTTTTGAGTTTTCTTTATGGCACAATTTCAATTTTTAATCGAATGGAAGATATGTCTAACCCTTGTTGGATTTTAGTCATGGTTTGGGGTTGATCGACATAGAGGAAGA
>WSFP011470338.1:0-17813 GCA_009831015.1 Picea engelmannii | reverse complement strand
CTTTGTGGTCCTTATCAACAGAGCCCCATCTCATTTCTTCAAATCCTCGAGGCCTCTAGTAGGGGTGCCCTCTATCCCCTTTTCTTTTCTTGATCATTGTAAAATCCCTTAGTAAAATGATAACGGAAGCCAGGTTGAGAGGGGACTTAAGAGGCGTATAGGTCTCATAGAGAGAATTGGTGTCACATCTACTCTTCATGGATGACATGTTATGCTACATAAATGGATCGATTCGAGACATCTCGACCTTGAAAGACATTCTTGACCTATACTGCCTCTCCACAAGTATGGAAATCAACCTTGAAAAATCTTGTCTAGTTTTACACAATTGTACAGAAGTAGAAAAGAATCTTTTCGAGAACATCATCCTAGCCCCAAGAAGAACCTGGAGGAAGGTTTTAAATACCTTGGTTTTTTTCTAAATCCGGACTGCTACAGAATTTTAGATTGGGGTTGGCTAATTAAGAATATTGAAGCAAGAGTGTCAAATTGGGTCAACAGACACCTCTCTAGAAGAGGGAGACTTGTGCTGGAAAGATTATGGTGTATTGGAATGCAATTGCATCCATAACCAAAGGCATCCTCTCTAAAATTGGGAAAAAAAGCTTTCAATATTTGTGGTTTGGGAAAAAAAAGGGTGGGATTCATCTCGCTAAATGGTTGTCCATTGTTGCCCCAAAGGAATTGGGGGGATAGGGGCTAAAGGATATACATTCATTTGCCTGGGCTCTAGCATGCATAAATATGTGAACGTTATCACAAGGAAACACGCTTTGGACTCGTGTTATGCAATCCAAATATTTCATCAATCTATCCATAGAGGAGTGTTTTAGACTGTCGTGCAAATATCCCATTAGATCTATAGTATGGAAGGCCTTAGTAGTTGTGTTCTCTCTTATTGGAGAATGTACATTATGGAAGGTGGGGAATGGGAGGAACATTTGAATCGATGAAGATCCTTGGTTGGGGACCGGTAATGATTATAAACTTTTGGAACTGCTCCTTCAATCCTTACGATCTCAAAATGTTTTTACATTACACGATGCTCGACCGCTCAATCCCCAACCCAAAGGCAAAAGAGGCTGGAAATATGCTGACGCGTTAGGCCTTTGTGGTGCTCTAGAAGTAGAATGGAACAATTTTGTTGGTATTCTCACCACAAATTTCATATCCTTAGATAATGAAACTCCAGACTCCCTCTGTTGGTCTAAGAATCATAAAACTGATGATTTCACTACCCGTTTGGTCTACAAAGCCTGGTGTGAGGCTAATCACGAGGGTCCAATAAAATGTTGGTGGGGTTTGATTTGGAAAATCAATGGTCCAACTAAGTGCAAAATAACACTCTGGTTGGCATTAAACAACAAATTATTGACATGGGATAGTGGACTCAAAAGAGGATGGTGCAGGCCTGGTATATGTCCACTATGCAAAACTCATTCTGAAACTATATCTCGCATCTATATTGATTGTTCATATGCAGTTCAGATTATGAAAATAGTCAAGGAAAAGTTGAAGCCAAGATTAGAGTGGGACAAAGACAACCTTCAAAACTGTGTTAAGACTTGGATACAAGACAGATCGGTTCGATTTTATGCAGGTTTACCAAGTATATTGGTCAATAATATATGGTGAGCCTACAACACTAGTCTCTTCAAAGATAAGCTTATTCCCGTGGAAATCACAACAGGGATAACTTTAAACTAAGTAGCAGAGTTCAAAGTTGAGCCAAAGAAGAAGAGTTAGAGGAAACTAGAAATACCAGTGATCGATTATGAGGTCCCTTAGGGATACTTCGATGGGGCTTGTCAAGGACAACCCCCTCAATGCGGGGTCGGTGTGGTTCTTTATGAAAACCACAATCATTATATGTTTATCAGGTATGCTCCAGGAACAGACACAAACAACAAAGTTGAATTTATCACTCTTTGGACTTTGTTGGAAACAACAATTCAAAAGGATATCGGAAAGTTACATGTTATGAGAGACTCGAAGCTTGTCATAGATTGGGCTCGACAGAAAAACTCAGCTCAAGATATCAGGCTAGATCCTATCATGAAGAACATCAAGTTAGCCTTTCAATCTTTCGAATGACTTTCTTTTCACCATATTCTCTGTGAACTAAATGCAAAGGCCGATGAACTATCCAAAGAGGCTCTCTCTCCGTGAAGGAGCCTTTGGTTTTTATGAATACAACTAAGGAGAAGAAGTGGAAGCAACTTTCAATCTTTCGAATGGCTTTCGTTTCACCATATTCTCCGTGAACTAAATGTAAAGGATGATGAACTATCCAAAGAGGCTCTCTCTTCGTGAAGGAGCCTTTGGTTTTTATGAATACAACGAAGGGGAAGAAGTGGAAGCAACATAATTCACCTGTGGGAAGAAAATACTATGTAAAGTTTTTGTATAGACTGTAAAAGTCAGGAATAAGGGATGATAGTAGTGCTGTGTTTTGATTTAGTTTTTGAAGACTGTAATTTTGATTTTAAAATAGTCTTGTTAAAGTGAGCCATCGATATGGACTGTAACAAGTGTATTCAACACTAGTAAATATATATATATATATATAAAAAAAGTATATATAATTATGGAACATAATTTCACTCATTTTTAATTAAGATTTTTAATAATTTCACTATTACTTTAAAAAGAAATAAAAAATTAATTTTAATAACACTTTTTAATATATAATGTAAAATAAAATAAACAAAACATATTTTAATATTATATAGAAAAAGATTAACATAAATTTATTTTAACTTTTATATTTTATATAAAAAAAATTATTTTAGAAAACAACAAAAATAAAAAATAAAAATAAAAATAAAAAATTGAAATCAACAATTATGAGAATGTTTATCTACTTTCTTCCATGCAATTATGAGAAGCAACAAACATATGATGCAAATTTATTTTAACTTTTATAATATAAATATATAAAAAAAACTTTGGAAGCAACAATGATGAGAATGTTTATCTATGCTTTATTTGATGCAATTATGATGAATTTGATCATGTTTGAGCATACTCTATATTTTTGCAAGAATCAAACTCGAGTCTAAAGATCTTATCATTATGTATAATTTTTTATTTCTTAGTTTGTTTTCAAGCGAGATCCTTGCAAAAGATGCTCTTTTCCATTCTATTTCTACAATTAGTGCACTACTAACCATTTTTTAATGACCCTTGCATTGCTATTTTCATCAAACCTATTAATTTATTTCTGACCTCCCAAATGTCCTTATAATTTGCTTATAGCATAATGTCTCCCATCAAGTAAAATCTATTTTGTGTACACGTCTTCTACCATTGTCATGCAATGGATTCTTTCCAGCTTATTTTGACCATGATATCTTAGTTCCTAAGAATCTAAAGTTATTTGTCTTAAATCCTTTCTAAGGAATACCTAAATTATCAAGGATTAGTAAAATATGGAAATGAACATTTTATGCTCAATATTATTATGCAGCATTGCCCATGCTTTCCTTTTCATATTAACATTGTATCTATAAGATGAATGTTGTGACTCGTGAGGCATGGTAACTTGAGAGAGTATTATGTTGGCTTAATTTAACCAGATTCAATTGAGACTTTTGGCGAGCCCGATTGGCCTTGTCTTTGAGACTAGTGAATCGTGGTCATGCCACCCTTTTGTCTCATACACCCAATTTGTTGCAACAATTATGTGGATTAATTAACTGGATATCCCTCTATAGTCACGTAGTTTAGAGTTTTGGCGTGCCCATTGGTAATTCTAGGTGGATCAGTGATCGGAATAGTGTCATATAGTATGGCAGGGATTCTTTCATGCAATTCAAGGTGGTTAGTTGGTGCATCCGGGCAATGTCTTTCAGTACAGTTGAAAACTTGAACAACATTGAACAAGTTGTTAACGCTTAGTAGGATTTAGTGTATGTAAATTAGATATTTCCATAATTTGGTTATTAGTGCATGCAATATGGCTATTTAGTTATTTTAGCATTTGAGGAGTTGTATAAGCCAAAAAAAGACATGTAAAAAATAGAGAGTTTTATAAGAGCTTTGGCGTTGAAATATTATCACAAACGAAAACCTTGGGATTAGGATGTGGTTATATGGAAGTTATCAACAAAACAAAAAAGGGTAACTGAGTATTGCATTTAGCAATGTGTCGAGATCTCTCGCATTATCAAGGGATAACACCTTGTTACCCCCCATTTCTAGGGGTAACTAAGGAGATGATGTCTCAAGGCCCTCGTGTTGTAGACATGGAATACCGAGAGGCAGATGAGATGGCAAAGGCCCCTATCTTACCTCACGTCACCATTTGATCGATGACAACAACATCCACCACACTAGCTTGGCTCAAAGAGGACAACATGTCTTGCTCCATGAGGTAACAAGTATGGTGTTGTGGTAAGTGTCATTCTAATAAATGAAGCATTTGAACATGTTGTAAAGGGTCCTTTATTGATTTTGAAAACGTTTTCTTGGAAATTATGCATTTTGCCTCATTTCACCTTGGTGGTTGACATGTTGTCTTAGTAAGTGGTCACCCTCACGAAAAGGGTTACTACTAGGTGGTCTCCTTGAAAGGTCAATCTGGTATTTGTTTATGCATGTATATGAGTGTTGTCCTATATCCAAGTGAAGAGTACAGGAACTTTGTATGCTCTTAAAATCTTTGGAAAATAATTTTTTTCTTGGATTAAAACAAGTTATAAAATTCAAACCATGATATTGTGAAGGTTTGATACAATAGTAATTTTTTATAAGATTAAAATGGGTGATGAAGCTCATACCATGTCATTGTGAAGGTCCGATACAATCATCAACACATCAGAGATCCCTTCAATGTCTCATCCTTTGTTATTGTAATTTCCCATGCTTTTACTCTTCGTGTGTGTGTGTGTGTGTGTGTGTGTGTGTGTGTGTGTATATATATATATATATATATTTGCGTGTTGTGTTTTATGATTTCGTAGCACCCATATCACATCATATCACATTATCTGTGCCATTTTTTACAATTTTCTTAATTAAAGAGAATTCATTAAAGAGACTTTCTCATTATGATATCTTATGGGAAATATATAGGGATTCTCATATATAACCCATGGAATGAAGTTCATACATGTTATGAGGAAAATCTCTCTATGGCATGGGGTAAACCACAACAGACATAAATGACTACAGAAATCAACTCTAATCTCAAGTATGTTATATAAACAAATATGCTAACAAGACAAGATAAAGAGTCTACCTTGTCCAGATGTTCGATGAAGTCCATTGTTGAGCACTTGACTCAAAGCAATACATGTGCAACTTGTCTTCAACAACCAAGACACGCAAGCATATGGTGATAATATATAAAGTTAGTTTATATAATCACACAATCCATTAATATTCATAACAAATATGCCCATGGAATAACAATTCAAACATTTGCAAGACATTAATTGGACGAAAAAATAGTATTTCTATAAAATGTAATCAACAGAAGTGTATGAATAACAAACTTCCATGTTGGCACATTCGGAACCAAGAAAATAAGTCCCTTCTAGATGGGCCTCCACCACTTCAATCCTCCACCAAAGACAAGCTCATATAAGAGAGACAATGAGCTTCTCCATCAAATAGGAAAGAGCTCGGGGGATGAACAATGTGTTCAGACTTAAAAGGACAAAGGGATGCAGACAATGTGTTCAGACTTAAAAGGACAAAGGGATGTAGACTCAACATGAAGTGAATAATTTCTCTAGAGTAACTTTGCTCTCAAAGTTGAATTCTTCTCCTCTTCTACATAGCTTGGATATGGCCCATTTATAGCCTTCAAATAGAACTGAAGGGTCGAGTCGGAACATTTCCAGTGTATGGAAGGTCAAGGATCATGGATCTCATGACGTGACATGGAAACCCGACACCATTTTTTAATTTGGGCACAAAACCCGATGTATGCATGTTGTAATGGTGCAACCTACATATACACATGTCGTATAGCTGTTAGGGCAAGTATATGTGGAAAAATATAATTTTTAGCTCTGGGAACTGCAAAAAGGGACTTTAGTTCTGCATAGGGAAATGGAAAAGGCCTTATGAGCAAGTTGCATGGGGTGAGGCAAATCTTGTTATAACAGATGCCCCCTAATGTGTGAGGTCAGAGGAGTATCTGCGATGGCCAAAATACATTATAATTCCCAAAAGTGGAGTAATGGAGACCTAGCTGGATGAACTAGTTGCTCATAAGAATATTACAATCCATAATGACTTTGTGCACATGGTTTCCAGTTTGAATTACATTGCAGATCCATGTGGAAATAAACCAAACAATTGTTCATGTTCATGAATAGGAAATACAAAAGTAGATACATGCCAAAGGCTGTCATAGTCACGAACAAGGCCCATTGAAACTAGTCTCAAAATCAATCTGAAGAGATATGTATACAATGGAATACAATATGATCTCCCATGATCACTGAAGTCATATAGGTATTGGTCCAATGAATGATAGCAACAGCTCAGGAAAGCTATGACTATGAACTGATGTCTTCAATTCTTCTACACGATCCGCCAAAGGTGCAAGTCTACATCATGTAAATAAAGGAGTTGAAGTCAAACACAATGAGACTTCATTTGATTACCGGTCATTAAGGTATACCGTTAACAAACGCGAGACAACCTACCATTAATGAAAGTAGGTATCAAGGCACCGAGTACATTCTTACAAGTGTGAATAAAGGTGTTGAGGTTGAACACTTGAAAAGTCCATCGATCAGGAGACATTGATGTATTCCCAACTGTCGATAGCAAGAGAATCTGCCACTGATAACTACAAGCCTCTAGGTTCTCATAGGACTCTAGGCCTCGTTTCCATAATAGATAGGCTGAAGTCGATGGAAATAGACCCGTTGAAAGGAGATCATTAAGGCATCTATCTTCAGACAGCACGAGGTACAAAGCAATAGCTTGATAATTTGGAGGAACTCAGACGAAGAACATGTTCATGAACCAACGACTCTGTGCGTCTTTTGCATGCACTAGATGCAATCAATGCACAGAAACGACCCTCTGAATAGCAGCCAATAATGAAAATTGCCGACAAAGGCGAGGAAACCACCAATAAGGCTAATGGCATCCAAGACACTACATGAATCCCAATGTGTGAATATATCTATTGTCGTCGAACACAAGGGAAACCCCCAGTCAGCGACCAATGAGGAGATGTCGATTGTTGGGTTCAAGATTACCTACCCATTAAGAAAGTAGGACCAGTGTGCACGGTAGGACTACAACTTCATGTAATTCTGAGATACACTAAGGGTATGGCCGACATGAAAAGTCAAGAGTTCTGAAAAATGACTGACACAGGTTGATAGACATCCTTTGAACAAGAGCATGAGACATATGTATGACTCTAGCAACATAGACTTAATGATGAAACTTTTTTATGCAGGAGGCACCAATCAAACTCTCCATAGGGACTGGAAGAGTAACCAATAGGGGGAGTAAACTCTATGTAATGAGCTCAACTTCCTAAGCTCATGCTAAACCCAAAATTTTGATGACAAGTGGACTCAAAAGTTTGTGCTCTATTCAAAGGCGACACGACTGCTGCCAACATGAGATAATATTATTTTCTTGCCCCCTTTTTTTTTTTTTCATATTCAAATGAATGTTATGATACAAAGGAGGAAACAAGTGTCGTGAGTAAGAAACTAGTTCCAACAGTGGAACATACCTATGCTCAATGCAAGGAGGTGCATGCAGGATATGGACACTAAAGGGAATGTTTCCTCTTGGGGTATAGGGTGTCAAGATGCAAATGATATAAACAAGGCTCTGCTTGGCTGATGATGCAAACTGCTGAGGTGATAGGCTTAAAATGTGGAAGCGAGAACCAACAATAGGCTCAATACTGCAAGCAAGAGAATGAGATGCAATTACAACTTAACTCCAAAGAATGTCCTTTTTTGTAAATTTAGTCTACTTGGTTTGAAAAAGGGTTAAACTTACACCAAATAGACGTCCTTTCAAATTCAATTTATGAGAATAAAAGAGACAAGTTAACTCGACAATGTTTTCACTTTTTGAGAGAGTCAGAAAAGAGATTAAACCAGACTCGTTGGGAGTCTCACAGGTATAGGTCAGCATGCTTATGAATAAGAAATGAGGTTCGAACGCAAATTCATATATTAGCTATAAGGGACTCCTGGTCCTACGGAAAAAATCTATGCATGGGCACCGAATGGCATAGAGGTTCTAACTAGGGCACCCATGTTTGGTAAGTCTCTACCATTCAATAACGACACTTCTAGTAGCAGAAAGAAGGTTTTGTGTTGCTAATAAATGGGCTTGTACCTTAGGCATACGATTTGCAATTATAGGATAATGCAAGATGCAAGAATGGAGTGATGACCTATCATATATGTTGGTCAACGAAAATACCTGCCAAAGTCATGAACGGGCAACATGACACTAGAAACCGCAAGAATCCTTGGATAAAACCACCAAAAAAAACTCCATCCACTGCATTATTAGTCCACTAGGCCAAAATATTAGCAAAAAACTATGTAAAGTGGGTAATTTTTTTTGAATAAATAGTAAAAAATAACCAATTTACAATATCATTTGTATTTTTTACCCAAATAGTGCATTTTGGACCAAATTGCCCCTGATCTTCAAGTGTTGATTGCGGGAGCTACGAGTGACGGAATTGGCAACCATCTGGACCAGGTAAGTCTTCTTGCTCTTCTCTTCATTTCTATTGGTTTAAAATTTTAACTTAGGCTTTAATTCTTGAGTATTTTAAGGCGTAAATTAGAAACTAGGGTATACGCGGGTTGTAGATCATCGACTCGTGTATACACAGCCCTATGCACGATTGTTATCAAAATAGACCGCGTATATGCAACCCTGTATGGGACTATGTAAACTTTAGCTCATGTACAAGTTCGTGAGTTGAATTTTTAAAATGATATTGACTCAAAAATTGATTTTAAACTTGCAAGATGGTGTTAGAGTGGAGAGAAAGAGAGCATGAAGAGGTTGATGTTGCAGTAGAAAGAGATCCAAGGGCCCAAATGACATTAAGAAGATGTGAGCTATATAAATTTTGGGCTCTCAAAGGCATGAGGGTTCAAGTGAGACTACTTCAGATGCTGGTGAACCACTGGGATCTAGATACAGAGGCCTTCAACCTCGATGGGAAACCATAGAGAATTGAAGTTGAGGACATACAATTTCTGACAGGATTGTCGCGTCGGGGTGAGATGGTGAACCTCAAATCCTGGGGAGCTGGGAGTGGCATGAATATAGAGGACTACATAGCCACTTATTGTGTTGCAGGGATCGAGAAGGTAGAGAGCCAACTCCCAATCAGAGCGATCAACAACCCAAGTCTCAAGATCATTGTCCTAGTGTTGACATGGATCACAGGGTCGACCTCATTGCATCAGGCATCAAGGCCACTTATGTTCTACTCAGTGGATTGCTTGTGACCCATGGTTTACGACTAGTGCACCTCATTGTTGGCCAACTGACATACTGCAAACAGGGTAGAAGGAGGAACTTCAAGTTCACATCTATCTTATGTAGTTTTTTCTTTGAGTGGGTTCCAGGTTTGGGCCCTAGAGTCGAGATTGTTCCACGTGGACCTCATGATCCATCCATGGCACGGTAGACCGAGGTGATGAGGTGGTTGGGGGGTGGTAGGGTACCAGCACCCTACAATGACGAGTTTTTCTTCTGGTGGCATCGACAGGTGATAGCTCTAGATGATTACTCATATGCAGGGATCGACTTCAGAGGAGATCTGAACATGCCATTACCACCAAGGTCCGCCTACAAAGACATAGGTATGTTTTTTTTTTTTTGAATATTTCATTTTTTTGTATTTTTGTAAAAGAGAAAACTAAAATATTTTTGGATGATGTCAAGTACTAACTACAACATGTATTTTTACGTAGAGGTGGGTCCATGACGCCCATATGGACTCCCATGACATCAACGAAGGCACTGGGGGGATGAGCCAGCAAGAGGAGATGTTGAGAGAGTGATTCAAAACATGCAGGGCAACCTGTCTCGTTTGACGCAAACAATTCCCATGGTTCAGGTAGAGAATTTGTCGGAGGCGATGCAGTGATAGGTGGTAGGTGTGCCCTGTGCTTGGGTGCGACTCTTCTAATGTCCCGCAAATGTCGTACTATGTTATCATGACACACATCCGGTGCCAAAGGCGTATATTTCATGGTTATTGTATTGATCGACCGTATATGTATTTTGAGAGTGTAAGCCTTAATTTTGTACTATGACACCATATTTTTTGGAAAGATGAAATATAAAAAACATTGATCTTCAACTTTACTTATATTACAATGTGTACATTGGTCAATGTGTTTTCTTTGCTTTAGTTATGTGACAACTGCTAATCTAAAACATAATTAGCATATGCATCAGATACATAATTAGAACTTCTAGGTATGTGAGATAAGTAATAAAATCAAAATGTCGTTCCCAAAGTCGTACCCATAGGAATCGTCGAAGTAGAGTAGGGTCTCGCACACGGTAACTGTCGTTCAACTGACATACTATTAACTGGGAGTCCAGGCGAATTTCTAAAGAACGAATACCATGTAAAACAACATCGTATAAAAACTCTATAATGACGCTATATTCGTCCATATTATTCGTTGATGGCCCTAGACAAATGCCACCTGAAGACACCAATTGACCCTCGGGTGAGTAAACGACCCAAGCGACAGAAGCCAAATTCTGTGTATGACAACTAGCATTGTCTCTGAATCCTAAGTCAACTAACGACTCTGTTGACATCTTCCAACCAAGGGAAAACTCAATAAGCAAGCCGATGACACAAAGGAAAATATATATACACTAAAATACATTAGTATATAAATAGTTATGCCCAAGCTTGGGGTTCAAGCGTAACATATTTTCAAGTAGAGCCCATTCATGGGCTCAGCCAACATGTTCCCTTCATAATCTTCTGATTCGTAGACTCCTTTTTCTAAGACATGTCACACGATATAAGGATCATGCCACATGGGGTTGAACTTGCCTGCCCCCAGTGGTTCTTTGGCTTGGTCATACAAGAGGACCAAGTCACCCTTAGCGTACTGTCGAGGACAGACAGACTTATCATATTGGACCTTAACACGTCATTTATTCGCTTCAATAGTTGTAGAGACATATCGACGCTGCTCATCTAGGCCCTCTAGGCATACGAGGCGTTCTTTGAGTTCATAAGTGTCAGGTAGGAGCTTAATTGTCAGTCTAAGAGAAGGGATTTCACATTTAATAGGAAGAATTGACTCCACACCATGCACTAACTAAAACGGAGAAAAATCGGTGGAAGTCTTAATCAAGGTTCGGTATGCCCAAAGCGCAGGGTAAATCATGATATGCTAGCCAGGTTTTCTCTGGCTGACAACTTTATGCAAAATGATCTTGAGAGACTTGTTCACAGCCTCTATTTGTCCATTTTCCTGGGGGTAATAAGGGGAAGAATGACCATGTTTAAACCTTAGTTTCGATGTTAATTCTTTCATCATTTCATTCTGAAAGTGACTGCCATGATCAGTGATAATATCACTCGGGATATCGAACCTGGCTATAATTTGATTGAACACGAAAAAATGCAGCAGTCTTACCATCGTATTTAATTGTAGGCGTGACCTTAGCCCACTTAGTAAAGTAGTATACAGACACGATAATGGGAGGATGCCCCCCAACCTAGGTTGGGTTGCAATCCAAAAGATCCACCCCCCACTTGGTGAAGAGACCGACGGTGATGACTGGGTGAAGAGGGGCTGGATGCAAGCACATCTTCCGAGTGAACACCTGGAAGGGGTGACACTTCTTGATCGCTTCGACACAATCATTAAAAATAGATAGCCAAAAATAATCGGCTCGCAATATCTTATGGATCGTCGCAAGCTCAGATAGATGACCACCACAAGCCCCACTGTGTCAGTGATTAAGAACAGACTCAGCCTCTTCATGATTCAAACAACGACGCAAAATATTATCTATGCCTCAGCGATACAAAGTGTCATTGATGATAAGGTAGTTCTTAGCTTGATATTGTATACGTCATTGATCATCTCTCGAAAGATGTTGAGGGAACTTTGAGGTTTGAAGATAGATCAAAATGTCTCCATACCATGGGTTCGATGACAAGATAAGGAAAATGTGTTCATCCGCAAATGAATCGACATGAGTAATTTCCTCATCTAACCAAGGGAAGTTCGATATTAACTCGGAAAAAAACTAGCGATTTCTTGTATTTTGTCAAAGAAAAATAGAGGTCAAACTCTTGAAAGACTACAATCCATTTATTATATTTTCCCCCTATGATATGCCTAGTAAGGACATATTGAAATGGGTTGACATCAGCAACTATGGTAGTTTTTCAAAGTAATATATAGTGTCGTAATCGTTGATCAACGTGAATGAAAGCCAAAGATAGCTTCTCAACATGAGAATACTTGAGTTCAGCGCCGACCAAGTTTCGACTAAGATAGTAAATGACGTGCTCATGGAGCCCATCATCCTCCTAAACTAAAACCATACCAACCGTCCCTTCGAACACGACAATATAAAGCAAGTAATCTCTATTGTAGTCCGGAGGCTTCAACAGAGGAATTGATACCAAGGCTTTCTTAAGAGCATCGAAGGATTCCTGGGCTCGCTCATCCCTTATAAATGGAGTGTCCTTCTTCAAAAGACGCATGAAACCCATAGTAATATTGGCATAGTTTACTATAAACCGACGTAAGAACTTGACTTTCCCCTGTAAACCTTGAAGTTGACGAATATTGTGCGGGGGAGGCAATCAAAGTATTACCTCAACCTTTGAAGGATCCACCATGATCCCAGAATCATAAACTAAGAAGCCTAAAAGACGACCCGACCTAATGATAAATATGCACTTATGAGGGTTCAAACGGATGTGACATCTTTCAAAAACTAGTCGAAGATGGGTAGAGTGATCTACTCTCTTGTGAGAGTGAGAAGTGAGATCATCAAGGTAAGCTTCGAATATATGTTTGAGATCATGAAAAGTGAAGGTCATGGCTCATTGAAAGGTTTCTCCGACGTTTTTAAGGCCGAAAGGCATTTTCCAGTATGTGAATGTACCCCAAGGACAAATAAATGATGTCTTATGTTGATCCTCGGGTTTAATCTAAATTTGGTTGTATTCTGAAAACCCGTCCATAAAAGAAAATACCTCGCTTCCCGCACACTCATTGAGAATCTGATCAATGAAGGGTGTTGGGAAACTGTCTTTAGGGCAGGCCTTATTCAGGTCTTGAAAATCCATGCATACATAGATGGTTCCTTGCTTCTTATTTACGAGAACGAGATTGGATACCCATTCAGTCAAGGGAACCAGGTAGATAAAACCATCATTCAATAGTTTCTCCGCCTCTTCCTTAATAGTAGGGGCCTTCCTAGGATTAAGAGCTCTAAGTCATTGTCGAACAGGTTTATCATCTAGGTAGGTTTTAATCTCATGTTTGACAATTCGAGGGTCAATTCCTGGCATCTCTTCATATGAGCAAGCGAATACATCATGAAATTCTTTGAAGAGCTCAATGTAGATCTGAATTTCTGAATTGACAATTCGAGGGTCAATTCTTGGCATCTCTCCATATGAGCAAGCGAATACATCATGAAATTCTTTGAAGAGCTCAATGTAGATCTGGAATTCTTTGCGAGAAATATGCACCGATATATACATTTTCAACTTTATCAGGAATACAATAGCTATCGATCGTGACGGTAGGAGAGATACTCACCATGTTTCCTTCGACATAAATGTCGTGTGTATCAAGTGGAACTACGACATGACTGACTATCTCACTCAAGGTGGATCTAAAATAATCTTGCTCTATCCTAACAAGCTCTAAGAGAAAGTAAAAGTGATGATGCATATCATCCCATGGCCTATTGGAGCCATTCATGGCATCTAAGATCGCTTCATCTGAAGGTAAAGTGTCGTCGAGGAAATCATGTGAGAAAGACGATGAAGTGGCCCATATGGGTCGGAGAACAGGATCCTCCTTGCCCATCTGCGAGGATATAGGATCTGGGTTGATAGTAGAGTCGAGAATAGATTGATACACTATCTCTGTCGCGGACAGTGGCATTGCCATTCCAATATGTGACTTACCTTCACAAGACATGGTCGGGGAAGGTAGGGTCCAAGGACCGTTAAAATACGAAGTGCGGAAAGGAACATACCTCAATGACAAAGCAGACCTACTGGACATGGCATAGATATGATGAATTGGTGCAATGAATTCAAAGGTACCCATAAGGGAGGAATACATTCCAACACTAATATTCTCAGTTGTCGGTTGAGAATTATTGATCATGAGGATCGACGGTCCAACTGATGCATCGGGGCTAGCGTATGTAAAGGACAATTGATCGATCGTTGCAATTTTCCCATCGTGAGGAAAACATAAAGTACAGAAGATGGGCGATACGAGTGCAGTCGTAGCATAAGTCCAATTACACCCTAATAATAAGTTATAGTCAAGGGGTGCATCAACCACCTTGACATCCACCTCCATCGTCTTCCCACCTAGTTGGACCGGAAAGGCAGGAAGAATATCGTGGGGACGAAAAGAACGACCATCAAATGCAGTCAACATGGTCGGATATTGAGAGAGGGTTGGAGAGCCAATGGATTTCCAACAGGTTAGGTACATCATGCACATTGCAACGCCTTCATCAATAACAATACGCTTGATGGTATACTTTGAGTAATCCACATGGATTTGAAAGGCCATGTGGTAAGGAAAGTGAGGCTTCACATCTGTGACGTAAAATTCATAACTTTAGAACCGCAGGGATCTAGAGCTCCTAACGCAGATAACTAGCTATTCTTCTGTGAAGGACACATCTGGAGTACCTCCAGAGCTGACATCGTGCAAGGGGTTTGACCTAGATCCTCAACAATAGAGTAATTTTGGGAAGCTCTAGCATTAGGGTTATGCATAGAGCGTTTGAGTACTCCTTTCGAAATACGAGGCAGAGGCTCTGGTTTTTAGATCTGTAAAGGTGTCTCCAGAGGAGGGGGAGACTCTAGACCTGGGACAATTTGTGAAGAACTGTAATCACGAGACCTAGTGGCTACATTAATATGTGACTTGACCATATTAATGCATAGACGGTCATCGTCTTGCGCCAGTGGGTTTTGACTCCCGCTCGGCGCATTTCCGGCATTAGAGGAGCTTGAGGCCATGTGTTGATTATGCAGAAAAGGATTAGTCAGCACAGCGGGCAGTAGAGATAAAAGCCTCGCAGCTTACGCGAGTTTGGGGCATATGTGGGTAAGGTGATTGTCAGTACAAAGCTTGCATGGAAACTTCACCTTTCGCCTTTCTTTCATACCCTCACCAACATTATTATTCAATTTCTCATTGTTAACGTTGTCCTTGGGTTTATTATTATTATTATTCCTCCCACCCTTACGATTGTTACCACGTCCTTTCCTTTTATTCCCTCATGGTTTTTGGTTACCATTAAGGTTAGTCAACGATTGCATATAATGTACATCTGTCGAATGAGTGGGAGTGGAGGACAAAGATGAAGCTTGCCCTCCTACACACTGGTTTAGAGACAACTCTTTCAACTGACTTGTCACCAAGTCTATAGATTTAACATTTGCGGAGCCTACAATGCCATCGGTAGGCCCAGGCTTTTGTCTAGGGTCGTAGCTTGACCTCAGTGCACTGGGAAGAATTTCGTATAGCATCCTAGACCGAGCATACATAATATCTAACTGTTGGGCTTTAAAAATCACTTCTTCCTCAGATGTAACTTTGGATGTAGAAACATCCTTCGAAATATAAGGTTGTAAAGACTTAAGGAACCATTCCAACAGGAAATCTGGAGGAATGCAGGCCTTGATCAACTTCTTCCATCTATGCCACTCTTGGATGTGATCCGAGATATGGGTGGCTTTGTCCTGGCAGAAGGTCGACATAATTTCTATGCCAACATCGTAACGAACTGACAATTGGAATTGGTTGAGGAAGACTACAACCATCTGATTAAAAGTTATGTATGCCCCCACTGGTAGCTCTATGTACCATTTCATTGCGACCCCCGTGAGAATGTGTTGAAACTATCTTAAGTGAATAGAATCATCGTTAAGAGAATTCAAAGAGCACAAAAAATGAAAGGTAGTGACGTGATCACCAGGATCCTCACTAGTCTTGCCCTCAAATTTTGGAATATCCGAAGGAAACTTGGTGGGGATGGGAGGCCATTTCGAAATATACGAATAGATCCCCAGAAATATCTCTGACGCTAAGAAGGTATTGGAGGGATATCTCCTCAACCAACTTCGCGTGACCTCGTGCTTAACTCCTGTGTGAGCGGAGCCTTCTGACGTCACCAATTATACAATGGATTTCACCACTCCCTTAGTCAGACATATATATTAACTTTAATAGCCTTGGAGAAGTTTACTCACAAAATCCTATTCCAAGGCTCTAAATATTAAACTAGTTTGTGCACCTTGAAAAATAAAATCGTTTCTAATCAATTTTAAATTTATCAGCGTTACTTTTAGTGGCTTTGTTTACTCAAAAGGTGCGGTCGTGAAACTGATGATGTTATGACTCAACAAGTAAAAGAAATGAATATGAATATAAAGCAAAGTCCTAACTTCAATTCTCAATAAATGATAAGCTTTTCAAAATGCAACTTTCAATTCAATTCTGCAATTCCAAATAAGATGCAATCTTTCCATACATGTACTAAGATCAACGATAAGAACCCAAAAGATCAAATGCCAACACTACAAAATGTATATTTTTTGTATTTTCAATATAAAAGAATGAAAATGCAAGGACTCAACAACAACTTGATATAAAGACCCTACTGTATGAAATCAAAGACAAACCAAGTAGAATATCAGGAAGCAAACACCCAACCCAAGATGCAAGGACAACCAATGAAAAGGATGATGAGAAAGAAAATTTGTCCGAAAATTCAACCAGAGAAAGGTTTCCTATCACTCTGTAGGCACTTAACAATCACAACAGAGACCCAAGAAGACTCAACAACCATCAAAACTTACCCATCAAACATCAAACTCGGCAATCAAGCAAAAAAGGATGATGTACGTGACTGTTCAGGAGAAAACCGTGTATGTATGCTCCCTATAGAATGAAAACTCACGTATGTACCCGTCTGTCAAGGGAAAACTCGTGTATATGTATTGAAACACTGTTAGGTTAAGGATAAGGCCAAGAAACTTAGAATCAAAATGAAAAGAGGTTGCCAAGCAATCAAACGACAAGAAACTCAAGATAAACAAGAGCAATCAAAGGAGAAAAACACTCCAAACCCCGAAAAGAAGATTCCCTCCCCGGTATGGTCGTCAATTTTGTTACGAGGAAAATCTCTATATGGCATGGGATAAACCACAACAAATGAAAATGATTGCAGAAATCAACTCTAATCTCAAGTATTCTATATAAACAAATATTCTAACAAGACAAGATAAAGAATCTACCTCGTCCAGATGTTCGATGAAGTCAACCATTGAGCACTTGACTCAAAGCAATACACCTGCAACTTGTCATCGACAACCAAGATACGCAAGCATATGGTGATGATATATAAAGTTATCACATATAATAGCATAATCCATCCATATTCATAACAAATATGCCCATGGAATAACAATTCAAACATTTGCAAGACATTAATTGGACGAGAAAAGAGTATTTCTATTAAAATGTAATCAACGAAAGTGTATGAATGACAAACTTTCATGTCGGCGTGATTGGAAC